>SNQJ01S0080094.1:0-22165 GCA_010110895.2 Picea sitchensis | reverse complement strand
ACCAAAGCCCAGCTGTGCGGAATGGATCCTGATGATGAACGATACAAGTCGGGCCCAAATAAACCCCTCAATATCTCCCGAACTCTCTGTCACCCCTATCTGTCTACTCGAGCAAGTATAACACTCTGAAATGTTGTAATGTTATAATGTCCCAAAATGGGGACATTACAGTGTTCATGCTTGTGGCAAATGCATCCCATGTCTTGGGAAGACCACTGAGTAGTGTATTTATCAATTCCTTCTCTGAAATGATTTATTCAATATCTTGTAGTTGATATCTTAAATGAGAGATTCTCACAAGGTATGATGTTATGTTGTCATCATCATTCATTTTCATTTCACGAAGCTCATTCTTAAGACTCATTACTTTTCCAATGTTTATGACTGAGAAAAGGTTTGTTAGGACATCATACATCTTCTTAGATGAATCAAGATGGGATATGTAGGGTATAAAGGGGTATTTTATAGAGTCCACTATGCTACTCATGGAATTGATGTCATTGTCTTTGAACTTCTCCATAACTACAACGTTCTGAGGTTCCTTCTCTTTTCCTTCTTCAAACTGTGGTTCCACGATATTTCTTTTCACGATATCCAACACTTTATTCTTGGCAAGGATGAGGTCAATTCTTGTATTTCATGCTCTGAATTTATAAGCCCCTTCTAACTTGTTTTCTAACTTCATAGAGTAGGTCATAACTACTTTGACTTGGTCAACCTTTGACTTTTGACCAAAAACTCAAACTTGACGTCTTGGCTTGCTGAGAGTACAAGTAGGTGTGCTAGGCTAGAGTGCACTGGCCTATCTAGAAATTAGGTCAATATCTTCACTTAAGGTGCCTCAACAAGAGGGTTAGGCTTTCGTTGCTACATCAAAAGAAACTGGCTGCAACTGCAACTGTAACTAAGCAAATCCTCCCAATCTATCTTCCACCGGTTAGACTATTTGAAGATAGTGTGGGCCCATAACCTGTTAGAAAGTAATAGATGTGATCGTTTATCCATATACAATATAACAATATTGTCACCCAACCATAGGATGAAGCCACCCCCGAGCACCTTAACCTTGACATAGAATTATTCCGGAAGCAAACCAGTAGCCAACCATAGCTAATGCATCAAACAAAGATAACCAAGACTGATCAGAAAGTCCAACCATAACCAATAGAAAGTCTGACCCTAAACCAGGAATACATATTGTAGTAGCTGTCGGCTGCAACTACTCCCCAAACTTGCGCACCTGCCCAGTTTCTGCAGTGCACACTTCTTCCCAGTTGAAATTTTGTGTTTTCTGGTACAAAATGAGGTTTGTCTACTTGTATTTATACTATTTTCCTGAGCTGTCTGGGCCGACTTCTCATTCTGAATGCTAAATACTTAATATTAATTATTTCCTTGAGCCGACTTGTATTCTAGGGTTAGGTTTAATGCTTTAGGGTTTCTTCTTGCTTCCCAGAATATTCTATTCTTGTCAAGGTTACACGTGGAGCTAAATACCTCCCGCAGCTACCATAATATCAACACGAGGGGAGGGTGGAAAAGAAGAAGAATTAATTGGGGGGGGACACCAAGTGGAAGAGAGGGAGGGAACTTACCTATAGAAGGAGACTCTGGGTGAACTTCTTCAGACTTACCTTAAATGATAATGATCCCTGGTTCTGTTGATGCTTCCGAGGGCCTGTTTAAAACTTTTCTACAGAAGGGATATCCTCATATATCTTCTTGACCTTCTTGATCCAAAATTTGTGAGGTGGGATCTTCTGTAGGCCGACATGGGGACATTGGGATAGAATATGTGTTGTGTTGTGGAATGAGAAACACATGAAGGAGACTTTCCAGTATTCCACGTGTTGGCACCACCTTTTTTCTCTAAGAAAGAGCTCTACTTCACCAATAAGATTTTCATTGATATCAACTTCCAGAAGAATCCATGCCCACCTCTTGTTGTACTTGGAATTCCAGTGAGATTCAAGAACCACAAAAATTCCCAACTTTCCGCCAATGACTTCTAGTGAATATTTGTTCCATAAGACCATGGGGAGCCCCAGGAGGATGGTCCACAACTTAATGGTCAAGACTAGGGAACAAAGAGGGTCGAAATCAACCATCCAATGCCTAAGAATTATCCTCGAGGAGCCCCACGCCCAATCTTTGATAAGGATAGAGGATGCATCCTCCTCAACATGAAAATGAAAACTTACCCACCTGTGAACCATCGTATGGGATTCAAAAATGTATCTGAGCACAAGATGTGAGTTCAGTTCCATCCACTAAGTCAGAGAGTGTTATTTAACGATCTTTTCGCTAAACCTACCAATGAGGTTTTTACTGATCAAGGAAGGAATTGCTTCCAAAGTAACATCCTTGCCAACGACCGAATTGGCACCTTCTTTTTTCACTCTAATATTGCATTTGGAAGTTTTTTTGGAGGAGGGATGGTGAGAGTTACGAGATGGATTTTCGACAGGATGAGAGTCAGGAGGAGGAGAGGGAGAAGGGAGGCGAGAAAAATTATCGCCCCTTGTAAAAATTAAATTTGTTGCTTCCAAGTGCTCCCATTAATGCATCAACCACCATTTTATTAGTTTTACAAAATTTAATCTTTAACATCTCCTTTTGGATTATTCTTGAACAAATTGGTAATGCGTTTCGATGTGCACTATTTTTATCATGGGAGTTTTCATACTTTACCATTCTAGTAAGTTTTATCCGGGATTTTGCATACTTTACCATTCTAGTAATACTCTTACTATTAGATTCCATAACCAAGAGACTATCTAGAAGCATGCCAACTTTCTCAAACAATTTTCTCTAACTAAATCATCTCTTAGTCACATAACATGGAGAGACACATAATAACATCAACAAATAATAAGGAAATTGTTATCTACATTTTAATTTCCCATAAAACTATCTCACTAGCCAACACAAAACAATATCTAGAGGTTATACAATTATCCACATACCTTATATAATCTCCATTATAACATCCAATCGAATTTAATGCACTCTTACAAGGCCCATTAAATTTAATTCTCGTGTCCATTATACCCTTCAAATATGTAATATCATTTTTGTCTGACCCCAATGCCTAGTCCATGATTACATGAGAATAATCTCACCCAACTCACAAATAAAACAATGCATAATTTGGTCTACACCATGGCACATACCAATCTCCATTGCATTGAAATTTGAAACGTTCTTCATGGCTTCCTTTTTGACCTCTATTGTTAGACCTATTCCCTTAGACAACTTCACTCTAACTTTTGACGAAGTTGCAACCAACTTGAATTCATTCTTTCTTAACCTATACAAATTCTCTTCAATATATCTTCATTGGTTCAAAGTGAATTTTCCTATTCACCATGTATCTTTGCACTTTTTTTTTGTAAGTAAGAACATTGTATTACCTTTTAAGAAAAAATAAATTTACACATACAATATTCTTGAGCCTGGGTCGGCAGAGAAGGATACCAACCCAATCCCAAACATAGATAAAAATGGAACATCCCTAGGGGGGCCATAAAAATGTAATTGTTCTACAATAAACCCGGACATATAAAAAATAAAAGAAATCAAAACATAACTAGGACTTGAGGCTAAAACTTTCAGGCTGTAACAAAAAACCATCTAGCATGTAGTGAACAAATAATATGTTGAGTGAGAAACCTGTTCACTAGGTAGATTGACTGTGCAACATGGTGGCAGAGGGATATGTGTGTCTGGGAGGACCACACTCTGGGAATACAAATCTGATGCTTGTCGATATTGCGCCTATATTGAGAAAAGGGCCAACATAAAGGTAATGTTCTGGTCCAAATATTTTAGTGTGAGATTCATATTTTTTACCTCACCTTTGAATTCAAAAATAAGCTTCATATGGTCCTCCTTCATGCAAAAATCCCCCGTCTCTTCACCAAGGAATTTTTCCTCTTGCTGAATCTTTAAGGGCAGAGAGGGCGGGCCACCATTCCTCAAGACTTCAGTCGCACTATGGTTGTCATAATGAACCATCCTCTTCAGTGAAGGGAACGTGAACATCCCACCCTCATCAAACCATTATGTTGAGCAATTCAATTTCTTAAATTGCTTTACATTAAATTGTCAACCAGAGAGCTCCTAATCTTATGAGATGATGAAAAAATATATTCAAGAGTAGGAAACTAACTCTAAGCTAAGAAAGATGAATACAAAATGTCAAGAATAGGAATTAAAATCAGACGATCTTATGTTGTAGTTCGATTCCTATGGCTTTTCATCTATCTCTTCAATTCTCAGGTTTAACAAACATTCAAATCTCTGATACACACCACACTCGGTGGGTCACACTTGCAAAAATGAAATTTCTACATAAATCAACTGAGGTCAATGGAATTATATTTAAACTATTAACCACATTCCTTTGGTTGACAATCAAGAGCATCAAATGGTTTTGTGATCACTAAAGAAACTCAAACTTCAATGCCTAACTCTGTAGGGAAACCACACTTGTAGGAATTCAAAGAGCGTAAAGAAATGAACAACAACTGAAATGAATAACTAATGAAATAACATCACACAACAAAATGAAATATTTTGGGAATAATTTACTAGAGAGAGGGGGCCCTTCCTCTCTTGGAATATACTTCCAAGAAGGACTACAATAGAGAACTCTTGATGTGCAACAACAAGCTCTTTATTCCAGCATCAAAATGATTATGAAGATCCTTCTCTTCAATATGTATCTCTATGCTCGCCTTCAATTGTCTAGCTATATAAATCTATAAATCCTTAACTATCCAAGCTGAATGATATCCTCTCATATTTATACATATAGCTTCTCATTCACAAAAGGAAAATGAGTTACAACAAGAGGAGATCAAATCCTAAACAAATGGATCTGCAACTAACAAATCCTAGATCTTAAATATGTGGATATTTCACCACCAAAAATTGGATTTTATATAAGATAGTTTGAATAAGATGATAACATCAACTTCCATGAGATCCATGTGCCCAAATTCATGGATATGGGTCGCAACTTGGTCAAATCACTTAGCTACAAAATTGCAGGCTAGTTAGATCAGGTTTGGAAATCTCAACCATACGCCCCTTGTTTTGTACTTTTTGTATGTTTTCCCTACAAATCACCTAAATGACTCTATTTTGCACAAAACCCATATTTTATATTTTTGAGATTCCTCTTCATCTGTTCATAAATGACGTGGAAAGTTTGACTGCCAGAATTGTCAACCAACTACAAAATTGCCAACAACTGCAGAATTTCATAAGTAAGTTAGGAAATCACAATTTATACCCTAAGTAATCATCAAAACATGGGAAATCAACCATTTTAGTGTAAGTATGCCACATGAAACTCATATAGGGTAGAAATGGTAAAATGAGAAAATATAAGTGGTGAAGAGAATGAGGATCAAAGGGTAAAGTAAATGAAAAACGACTAATGATATCACAAAATGTGTTATTTCTGAGGTCCAACACCTCCACCACACTCAAATCATTGCATGTACTCATGCAATCAAAGATTCATAGGAGATAGTGTCCGGGTATATATGGTCTTCAATCTCTCTGCTCGATACAATTATTTTTATTTAACAAGGCAATGATGATGTTAAGTACCAAAGACCTGAATACAAAATCAATAGTACCAAAGATATATGAATACAACCACCACACAAGATATATGGAACAATATAGAAAACCACCACTTTATTATATCAAAACCCTTGAGGTAGGGAAACACCATACAATGAATCCTATTATGGAAGGGATCCTCTTCTGTTCACTTGCCTTTTCGAGGGGGCATTCTCCTATTGAGATACCACTCCAAATACAATATTTATCTTCATATCTCATTACATTTCATGATCCCTTTTATATAGTGCAACCAACCACCTAAGAACATTCTAGAGGAGGAACCTTCTAGAAGCATAAATCCTCCTACATTTATTATATCGAACTAACTACCATAATGGGCCTTATTTAATACTATAGTGGACCTAGTCCACCTTACATTGAATGAACTCCACTATGGGCCCTCCGAGCCCCGCACTACTTCTCTAGATACTAATATTCCATCCCCCTTATGAAACCGTTGTCCTCAATTCTTGATGTACAACCATATACCAGGGTCCCATGGATAAGTGTGGACCATAGTGCTAAAGTAGACTAGAGAACTAGGGTCCCGTTGAGAAATGAAAGCCACCATGCTGAAGTAGTCCAACCTCCATTGTAAAACAGGGTCCCATTTCCAAGTGCTCATGTGAACTCCACGCAGAAGATATCGACACCCAATAACCAACTGAAAATGATGCTCCAAATACTGACACCTATCATGTGGATCCAAATAAGAATATCCATCCACATAGTGGAAAAGGGTAAAAGATGAATCTGGAAGGAACAATACCATTCTAGAATATGCAGGATGGACACTATTAATCATAACTAGCTCTTGATTTGTCACATTGATATTCTCTACAAAAGGTGAAGTAGAGTCATCATATAAAAGATGAAATTAGTTATCATCCCAGAGATTACAACTGTCCATATACCAATCCTCACAATCTTCCTCTTAATCATACCAAACATATCTTTCTTGAGTATATTCTCTTGTGATGTCAATGTACATTATATTCTTAATATATCTCCCATGTGCTGCAAGTTTGATCTCTTCAATAGCTTCAATATCGTGTTGAAATTTTGTGTTGGAGGCTTCCAGTCTACGTTATAGGGCCATGAAGGGTTGAAAGTGAATATCCATGGGAATCACCACATATAATATACCAAAAGAAATATATAAAAATTATATATCCAAGGGAACTAATTCAGTAGCAATCTAAGCACCCTGTGAAAAGTTATGATCTTTGCAGTTTCGTTGCCGTCAAGAAAACCCCCCAAAATGGTTGATTTTAAATCAATGATATCTTCACTTATGGAGTTCCGATTTGGACATTGTTTTTTTTTTTTAAATTGGGTGAAATTGTGAGAGAAACTTAGATATGTAATTTGTTTGTGCAAATTCAGCCTCCAACTACTACAAAAATAAAAAAAATCACGCTGCGGTCCACGGAAAAAACGCTGAAAAATTGCAGATTGTAAAATGTCTATATCTTGACTTTTCGGACTTCATTTCAGACGATTGTTTTTTTAACTTGTGTCTTTTTTTTAGAGGAAATCATATGTACAACATGTTTCTGCAAAATTTTCACAGAAATATACATAAATTGTCCGGAATGTCGCAACCCTCTTTTTCTTTTCCGAAAAAAAAATAAAAAATAAAATAAAATAAAATTTGCCCACACTTCTTGCCAAGGAAAGTGCTCTGATACCACTTGTTAAGTACCAAAGACCTGAATACAAAATCAATAGTACCAAAGATATATGAATACAATCACCACACAAGATATATGGAACAGTATAGAAAACCACCACTTTATTATATCAAAACCTTTGAGGTAGGGAAACACCATACAATGGATCTTATTATGGAAGGGATCCTCTCATGTTCACTTTCCTCTTCGAGGGGGAATCCTCCTATTGAGATACTACTCCAAATACAATATTTATATTCATATCTAATTACATTGCATGAACCCCTTTATATAGTGCAACCAACCACCTAAGAACATTCTAGAGGAGGAACCTTCTAGAAGCAGAAGTCCTATTACATTTATTATATCTAACTAACTACCATAATGGGTCTTATTTAATACTATAGTGGACCTAGTCCACCTTACATTGAATGATCTCCACTATGGGCCCTCTGGGCCCCCCACTACCTCTCTATCTACCTAACATAGCACTTTTTAAGTACCAAATATTTTAATACAAAATACACCAGAATAGATCCAAGAAGAATATATGAAAACCACACTTTATTATAGAAAACCCTTGAGGTAGGGAAACACCATATAGTGGATCTTATTATGGAAGAGATCCTTTCCTGTTCACTTACCTCTTCGAGGGGGAATCCTCCCATTGAGATACCAATCCAAATACAATACTTCTCTTCATATCTCATTACATTGCATGAACCCCTTTATATAGTGCAACCAACCACCTAAGAACATTCTAGAGGACGAACCTTCTATAAGCACAAGTCCTCTTGCATTTATTATATCTAACTAACTACCATAATGGGCCTTATATCCATGGGCCTTATATTATATGTGGTGATTCCCAAAGAGACTTCTCGAATATCTCTTCCATCATTCCAAAGGAGATAATTATTCAAGCCTCTTATCAAGGAGAAGATCATGGAGATTTGGTTAGAATATCTTATCTAAGATCTTATCAAGGAGAAGATCATGGAGATTTGGTTAGAATATCTTATCTATGATATATGAGAGATATGTGTGAGGATTTGAAGGGATCATATCTTGTAATAATGGGAAAGTAGTTGAGAGTGGTTGAGAGAATAGTGGATCTGCAATTATGAGATGCTGGTCTCTTCTCATGTATATAAGAGGCTCTCTCTTCATGAGAATTCAATTAGATTTACCAGAAAATCGTTCGTATTTCAATTAAGGTGTGATTGTAATCAAGAGGAGGGAATTTTTAGCTTTGTTATTCTTTCATGTTTTGTCATTTGACTATTGCAATATGATTTGAAATTGATATGTTGTATGAGCTCATTGTGTTAACTCTTCACATGTTGTATTTCCCTAGGCAATTTCATGCTTTCCTAGATAGTGTTTCAATGCTTTCTTAGATTAGTTTGATTTCAGCAAGATAGATTAGATTAGATTAGTTCTACTTCTGTCCTGCACAAATAGTGCATGTGATTCGTTAGTTTACGAACCTCGGGTTGACAATTAAATAGTTGGGCAAGTACTATAATCCACATATTTCTCATTTAACATTTTACGCCGCTGTCGGGAAGCACAAGGGATTGAGGTATCAAAGACAGGGCTTAAGGGTCCCTGCTTATGGAAGGGATTAGTAGGTCCCGTTCTCTATAGATTTCAATTTCATAGTGTGTTAGTCAGAAACATGGCTTAATGGTCCCTGCTTTATGGAAGGGATTAGTAGGTCTTGTCTTCCAGATTTCAATTCCTGCAAGTGTGGACTGCATGTGTTGGTAGGTGGGTCATAGCATCTACTTTAGTGGAGACTCCTCATGTTCTCCCCGCCAACATGTTCCTAACTATGTGTTGGGGTGACGAGGGAAAAGCCTTGCATCGGTTCAAGGCACCTAAACACGCTCAGGCCTCATTTGGGACAAGCATGCGGAGTGTGTTTCAATTTCCAAGTAAGAGTGTTAGTCAGAAACATGGCTTAAAGGGTCCATGCTTAATGGAGGATTAGTCCCGCTTCTCTCTGTAGATTTCAATTGTTTCGACAGCATGATAATCAGAGACTGGTTAAATCTCCTTGCTTAATGGAATGGATTAGAAGGTCATGTTATCTGTTAGGAGATAAATAGCTTCAATGTGTGTCAAATCATTTCAATTAGCAATTGGTTCTCGCAATCGAAGGAAAGTGTTTTTTTTTAGCAAGAGTGGTTTGTTTCAAGAGTGTTTAAGCAAGTGTGATTTCTAGATTTTCATTTTGATTTGGTTGTTGTAAGAATCCCTTCTTCTTTTAACATGATTTTAACCATGAATATAATCTTGGGAACAACTCGCATCCTTATGGAAGCCGGGTTTCCCTTCCTCGTGAAGAGAAGATTCGATAGCAGCCGAGAGTTTTTTAATTACCTCCTAAAACGCATCTACGAATCAACACACATAAGGAATGCCACCGTGAGGAGGAGAAGGTTGAGGATGACAATGAGGAGCTGCAGCATTATGTGAGTGAGACAAATTACGCATATGAGAGCCCCATCGAACAATGGTTTCAAGCAAATACCAGGTTAAAGTCATTTAGTTTTCTTTCTCTTTTGATAACTTCTCCTAGAGTTTCAGCAGTTTTCCAATTATCTTTGTATATTCATGTATATTCTCGATATCATTTGTGAAATTGGAAGAGAATATATGACTACTACTATTACGTGAATGGTTTCACCGGAAATTTGATTACACGTAACCTGCTTTTTAATTTCTAATTAGTATAGAATAGGTAGGTTGGCTTTTATTTTCGCTTTCACTTTCCGCTTTTTTTAGAATAGTATGCTCTCCTCCTTCGCATGCAATCGCCGATCGTGAAAGTAGGATGACTAATAATCTTTTTTTAAGAAAGTATAATGATGATGCCCCATTTGCAAAAAGAAAACAATTAGGAATAAACATGTGATAATAAAATGAAGAAATGGGTGTATCAAATTTAAACAACGCTTCACCGGCCCCAATTTCCATTTTTTATAAATTTGCAAATAAAATTTCTAAAAGTTTTTTTTTTAAAAACACAAAACGAAAAAATATATACATCTACTGAAACAGTCTCTCGCCGCCATATGTCAAACACTGCTATATGTTGAAACACTGGTTGCAATAATCAAATTGTGTCTTTTTGACCCGATTTATAATTGGTTTGCATGCTTTGTCTTTGCCCCTCATCCTAACAATGCCTAGAAATTAACTCTACAAACAAAACAAAAAAAAATTTATTCCACTAGGAACTATTTTTGAATATTGCAATATAAAACAAAATTTTCGCTTAGCATGAACTCCTCGTGAAATTTGAAACCCGTGAAATCACTTTGAACTCGATTCCAATAAAACATAACAAAACATTAGAACTAGTCTGTGATCATGAGTTGTAGCATATTGTTGATATTTGATTTATCGAAAACGATAAGTGTTCATAATCCCCATGTTTCGGCTCACCATTTTTGTTCGTAAATTTATTTTCAAGGTTTTTAGATGCCGAACATCAGAAGCTACCGAACACCAGTCAGCATAATAAAAACAAAGTGTCAGTATATGTCAAATGATCATTGTGAATGTGACATGTTGAACACCGGCCAGAGGTAGATGTCAAACACTCGTAGTAGATGTCAAACACTGTGAAAGGTGATGTCGGAACACAACAGTATATGTCAAAATGTATCAACCGAAGTTTGCATTTAAATTGACCGAAAAATCAGCTTAGATCAAACTGGTGGATTTTTCTAGTTTTGAGTTAAAATTAACATCACTTGTCCTCCGCCTTATCCCTCAGAACCCTCAGATAATTAACTTTGCAAAACAAAAAATCAAAAGAAAAAGCCTTAGTTTGCAATTTGAATTTATATGTCCGAATAATGCACGCATAATAAATGAAAAAAAAAAAATCGACACAATGTGTTTATCAAAAGCATGGCTATGAGATTAATTTTACGTTAATTGGTTTGGCATGAACCTTCAAAATGAGAATATGAACCTGCGGAGGAACTAGCATGTTAAGTTTCATGGTCAACTAAGATATCTAATGTGCATTCATTTAGAGGTAAATCAAGACACTGTAATCACGTTTTGATATTCTTGTTGAAAAATGAAACAAAACTTAGTTAAGTATGCCTGCCATCATAAGAATTTCAAGGGTCTAGTTGGAGTTTTTCTTGGCTAACATCCATGGATTGTTATGATCACTGTATATTTCAAGCCCTAACGTTATTATTAGAACTTGTTTTCGGAACAACACGCGCTATGCTCGGTGACAAGGATTCTGGTGATACGTTGCATCTTGGGATATGTTTCTGCCTTTTAAAATCCTTGTTTTGTAGAAGATCTATTAAAATACGGAAGCCTACCTTTTCATTTTCTAGAACTCCCCTCATAATCTGGATCAGAACGCAAAAACCGTTATAACAAATAGTCAAAATAAGCGTAAACTCTCACGAAATTTTCCACCAATTAACGTCCATTTGCAGACAGTCAACTGCGGGTGCAATTTTCGAGCAAACAATGACGAATTTCAAAAATCCGGGACACGGGTTTTGTGCATAAGGGTCTCATATAGCTGAATCGCGAGCGATTTTTAAAAATTCTTCTTGGTTTTAGAGCAGTTTTGATTTTTCAGAAAATGAAAAATGCTCAATTGGATGAACGGTTTTAACAAATGTACCAAACTCATACTCTGGAAGAATGGTGGTGATTTCTTTATAGACCGTGGATCTTCCTCTAAAGTGATTCATCCGGAGAAAATGCTACCAGCTTCGAGTTGAAGAAGAGGCTGGAAAACTTCAGAAGAATTATGCAGATCTATTCCTTCATATGCAGCCTTAGTGATGGAATATCTAGGTCCAACACATGGTGCAACTGTTAGTGTTGGTAATATGCGAAACTGCATGCGTAATGCAAGGAAATATGGAGCATGCCAGATCTAATATTTTCTTGTCTCGGTTGATACAGAGAGTAAAAAGCCAAGTTATTATTTTTTTCTATTTGCTACCTAAGATATTGGTTCAAATTGTGCTAGAGAGACAAATTTTTGTATTCTTATGACACATGGCATATTTTGGACGAGAACATGAGAACAAAGTATTATCATGTTCCTCTTACAGAAAAAATAATTCCACTTTATATGCTCCGTGCTATCATTGATGATCTTTTGCAGGGCAAGGTTCCTTAATTGGACATATACATAAACAATTGCATTCAAAATTTGATTTTTATTTTCTCAGCGCCGCGATGCATAACCGAAGCACACAACCTGAGTCACTTTAGATTTCTGATGAGCGCATTTTTGTGATCAAGCAGAGAGGTAAGCAGATACAATAGGTTACAAAGATATGAATTGAGTGCGCAAGAGATAGTTGTTGCAACTGGATGACATTATTCTCATAGATTCTTTTCCACAAGATATACCAACATATTTTGGAAGGTGATTTTCTAAAACTCAATAATTTTACACGCAGGATTTTGACAAGTTAAGAGAATACTTTGATGCTTTTCTTCTAGATTATCACAGGTTTGCATTTCACAGTAATGATTGTACATGTAAAAAATTGTAGAAACAGACAGATCACCCAAGGAGACTCATGCATGCAGGTTTGATCGAAAAGAAACTCATACTATGCACAATTGTCGGGAAAATTAATGACAACATTCCATAATTCACCCTAAATGCAATCTCAAAATTTCTGAATCCGCCGTATTATTGCTTGAATTCTAGAACTAGAGTGATAGGTACAACTTGATAAAGCCGAGACCATACTTTTTTTTTTTGAGTCACTGTCACAACAATCAAAGACAAAAAAAAAAAAAAAAATAAAATGATAAAAAAAAAATCATAAAAAATCAAAACACGTAAATGGACCTTTACTCACTTCCTAAACTATAACCAAAACATGTTTCTTTATGCTTAACATTAATATGTTTCTTTGAGTCACTGTCACAACAATAAAAGACAAACAAGTATGCAAGGGCATCGGGTATACCAACGAGTTTATTTCATTGGATTTCTCGCATTTGCACTTATTTCTGCATTTTTTTTCGATGCTCTCACATTTTGCAGGAAAATGATAACCTTTTATAGGTACAAAGATGATTGCATTTGTTGTTGCCGTGGATTTTTCAAGAATCACAAACTTTTGACAAACATGCTTTAATCAACAGCTCCGTCAAGCTGTTGATCAAAGCATGTTACTCATCATAAACATCATGACGCTTGTCGTTACACGTGAAACCTTTCATAACCCATTTGCGCCATGCATGTTTATCCCTATTTTCCTTCAAACGCACATTAAATCATCCATGTTCCAAGCCCATTTTCCATTGCTTTATCCTTCACGACTTCATGTATGCCTATTTCTCTGAATCACATACATTCCTTTCAATTCATTTTTTTCTTTTTCCATTTCCTTACCACCTTTGAATAAAACCATTCGGGCCTTCCATGATTACATTCCCTTTTTTTTCCTCGCCATGCTGATACACATTATTTGCTCATGAGTTCTTTCCATTGATAGTCCTACTAAATCTTTTTCAGATAAACTCGCGTTGGATCATGTGGGATTCCTTAAGGCTCAACTCTCAATAGTCTTGCCCCATCGACCCAACACCTTATCTCGATATAGACTAGAGTCCACTTTGAGTACCTAGAGGTTTGCATGCCTTAATGGCAATCATGGGAATACATCAATGTCCCTTTGATCATCAGATCTTGAAAGTGACTCGACATCAGCGCATCTATTCACACTCAATAAGATGTACTTCTTGTAGTACCTTGGCACTCATTGACATCAATGGTGAGTTTGCTTCGCATTGGTTACTAACATTCATCAATGGCCGGTAATCCAATGATTTCTCTTCATGCTCGACATCTATTATTTATTCACTCGCATGACTAGAATTGTACCATTGGTTTTGTAGCAAATGAAGACTATACACTTTTTCATGACTCTCTCAGCTACAAGATGATTTCAGAGCTATGAGAGCATGACAGTTCCATATTTCCATACTTTCTCTTTCCATGATTCATCAACAACAACATACCTCCACCCACATTCTTCCTCGATTCGAAGAAGCGATACTATCAGAGTTCCAGCCGCTTGTTGTTACAATACTGCTATGGCAGCTTGCACTAGTTCCCCGTGAAGCAGTAGCTTGCAGAGTGCTGCTACAAGTAGGGGCAGCTTCACCTCACAGCAAGGCTATCTTCACATTACAACAACAACACCATAAACAGCTACATCTTCATGATCCCTCGCATCTGACACCTTCCATTCTACCAACAAGTAAATACATATTCTCCTTGTCTAGCCCAAATACATAAAGAGTTGCAGCCTACACTACCACGCATTTCTGATCCAAAGAATCAAGAACCACTACATTCCTATTACATAGTTCATCTACATTTTGGGTAAGTGAAGGTATGTTGTTTCTAAGCTTTAATCATGAAATTCCTTCTATGTCGACTTGAATATTTTGAAAAATTCCCTCACCACACTTCATTTCCCTTTCCCTTCCATGACCTACACTAAGTTACATGATGAAATGCAACTGATTCAGTTGGGGTGGGGGGGAACTATATTCATAACCACCTCACATTTTTCCACCATCATCATTCGATTTTCATCCCATTTACACTCTTCAAAAATTTCTTTCCAATCCATCCCCCGACATGCACTTTACTTTAATGCATTGATTCAAGCACCTTGGCATGATTCATAAAAGATAGAAAAAAAGACTTCTATACCTCAGTGATGATTTCTATGCACATTGATAGCTTATCTTTTCCAAAGGAGTATAAGGGTACACTCCTATTATCATCATAACAAAGAAGAGAAAAATAATGAAATGAATGTTGTTAACACAAGAACCAACATTCTTATATTCATGGTTGTTACACAAGAACCAACCATAGGAAAATGTCACCTGTTATTAGAACCAAAATAGGGAAAAATTATTATCATAACAACAAGAAAATAATGAAATGAATGTTGTTAACAAAAAGAACCAACATTCTTATATTCATGGTTGTTACACAAGAACCAACTATGGAAAATGTTCATATTGGAAACAAAATATGGGAAAATTATTATCATAACAAAGAAGAGAAAATAATGAGTCGAATGTTGTTAACATTAAAGAACCAACATTCTTATATTCATGGTTGTTACACAAGAACCAACCATAGGAAAAATGCTAGCTGTTACTCATGACTTGTTACTCATGTCTCCCACATATCCCGGAAACACTCATTGGCTAAAATACATCATCAAGAAAAGCCAAAGTTCAAATGCCAAAGGTTCTTCAAGATCCATGCATGGTTGCATGAGAAAATGCAACAAGTTGTTAGGGGCAATGTTGGGGCTCAGAAATGTCAGATTTTCATCCACCTTCCCTTCACTATTCCTTACATTTCATCACCCAATTAAACCTTTGTCATACCCTTTCATAAATACATACATTTTGCTCTCACATCATTATTTTCCCACTTTTATTCATTTTATATTAAAAGTGAATTTATGATTAAATATTAGAAATATACATGTTTTCATATATATCTCAATTATGTGAGTTTGTAATGTGTAGGAATATGGATGATTAATTCAAAGAGATCTCTCAATATCTCTTCCATCATTCCAAAGTGAGATAATTATTCAAGTCTCTTATCAAGGAGAAGATCATGGAGATTTGCTTAGAATATCTTATCTAAGATATATGAGAGATATGTGTGAGGACTAGCGACTACAATCTTGTACAATGGGAAAGTAGTTGAGAGGTTGAGAGAATAGTGGATCTGTAATTATGATGGTTATCTTATCTTCTATGGCAGAGTGCTCTTCATGTCCCGCCAACCCAAACCCGCCCAACCAGAGGAGGGGAATTCTTACTTTGTTATTCTTCTTCATGTTTTGTCATTTGGATCTATTGCAATATGATTTGAGATTGATATGTTGTATGAGCTCATTGTGTTAACTCTTCACATGTTGTATTTCCCTTAGGCAATTTCATGCTTTCCTAGATAGTGTTTCAATGCTTTCTTAGATTAGTTTGATTCCAACAACATAGATTAGATTAGATTAGTTCTACTTCAGTCATGCATATACAGTGCATGTGCTTCGTCATTCTACATACCCCGGGTTGACAATTAAATAGTTGGGCAAGTACTATAACGACATATATTTCGCCTAACAATAGCCACCCCAAGGATCGAGAATATGAGGGACTCGCAAGAGCATGAGAATGATTTCATGACCATATTTTATCACCATATGCAACTGCAATCATAACACTCTCGTGGAAAATAAGAGGTGATATGAAGACCTAGAAAATATCATAGTCAAATGCACAACTTCATAAAAATGCCCAAACCTTGATATTTCGTAATTGGGATATTTGAAAAAATGTGATCATCAATGATATGCTTAGAACATCTTGACAAATATAGGCATATGAAGCATGCTGATTTTCATCTCAAGTAACAACAAAAAGATATACAAAAGGGAAACATTATCTGTTGGCATAGGGGCAGACCCAAGGTTCAACGCTCAAGAGCACACCAACAAAGCCCTAACTACCGGCCCTTTCAGCAACACTTGCGAAGCAGATGAAGTCTCACTCGAGGTAGAGGTAGGGGTGGTTACATAAATCAGGTGTTTGCAACCTTAGCTGGGACATCGATCTGTGATTATCTTGCTTACAGTGCACTTAGCATCAGTTATTTCCTAACATACATTCATTAATACATTTCGCAGAAAGCACGAAGCACCGTAGTCATTACTCAGATCTAGCACTTAGCAATGATAAACATGCTATACTCAATAGATTAAGCACTTAGCATCTTATGTATCGTATCTAGCATGAATTCATATCTCATAAGCACAAAGCATCAATAAATCTATCTAAACATATCAGAGCACTTAGCAAGAGAGAGACAAACACATCAGCACAGTACACAGAGTTACCGTGGTTCACCCCCACCCTGGGGCTATGTCCACAAAGTCTTCTTTATATTATCTCGATCAAGAAGTTACATCATGGAGCTTCAATGACCCTTACCCTGCACAGGACAAGAGATTTGCACAGCTCACTAGATCCTCTTTCCCCAGGTAGATTCAAGCACTAATCCTTCTCACACTCCGTGCACTCAGCACTATTACAACATGCATAGAGCTCTTACAGTCACACAGACTTTTGATCACATAGATACAACTTATGCACTAAGACATCGAATAGACAGGGCCTCCTTTATTACATGGCCTAGACCTCTATTTATACATAGAAAAATGCCTAAGCAAGGGACGACATCCCTTTCCCATTAAAATATTCCCAAAAAACCCAAAAAGGTTCCACAAAAGGTGGCGAGATCCCGTGATCTCTGCTTCGCTATGCGCTCTGTCTTCGACAGACAGTCGAAGTACCAAACGGTTAACTATGACCAAGTATTCCTCAAAACTTGGCCGAGGGCCAACAGGCCCCCAACACTCACCTATGACTCGTCCTGAGTCACTCTTCTCTGGGTAAATCTGCCTCGAAGGCCTCGAGCTTCGCTCGAGCTGCTTCAACCTGTTGCTTCGCTATTGCTTCTTGCTCGGAAAACTCCTACTACTTAATTGCTTACATTCTTCAGTGAGTGCCTTAATCCTTTCTACTGTACTTCGGGCATTCACTTCTCATTGGTCACGTTCTTCTTGTGGAGTACTCGGTATGGCTTGGAGCTCTAGTTATACTACTCTTTATTGCAGTTGCTGAATGACTTCAGCAAGCTTCATTAATTGGCAGTCTATGGGTTCTTCTACCTTATGTTATAAGCCAGTCATAGAGCAAAATGCTCTGTTGACTTCTTCTTTGATCCCGATTTGCTTTGCGAGAAGTTGCTCCTTCTCCTTTTGGATCTTTGTGTGTTCTTTATCAAACTTCTCTTGGATGGCCTCCTTCTCTTGTTGTGTAGCTTGGTGCTACTCTATGATTTCCTCATGTGCGTGCTTTAGGGCCTAGGTGGCCTGTGCTATTACTTCTTCTGCTTTTCGAAGGTGTACTTCGACTAGGTCAACAATCCTGCGAAGTTAAACTGACTCATCTCCTGGTTCGGGTGTTCCTTCTGGCATAGGCGTAGTGGAGACTACGCGGTTATACTGGAGGGGTCATTGTACTCCTTGTTGCTCAACTTTGACTATGTCATACATCGTCTGTTGCTTGGCCTCTTGATTTTCTGTGATCTCTTCTATAGCTTCATTCAAAGTCACAAGGAGAAAGATGAAGTCATCTGGATTGAGCGTGGTCTTCATCTTGGTCACGGTCTCTTTGGCTTTCTTCTTAACGGAAGACTTCGAAGGTGACCCTTTTCTTTTCTTTAGAACTTCGACTTCATTTTTTGGTTGTTGTTCAACTTCTTCTAGGTCTTTGTCGTTACCTTCTTTATCTGGTGTGATGGAAGCTGTCCTTACAGAGCGGCTATCCACATCTTGAACTTCTTTAGTTTTCTTTGTCTCCTTTTTCTTCTTTGTCTTACTGGGCCCAGGTGTGTCCTGCGAAGCTTCTGGGCTGCTGATATCTGAAATATCCGTTGGATCTACTGCAACGAGGAGGTCCACCGACCATTCCTTGGTGATCTCTTCAAGGTCTTCTTCTAACAATTTATAATAGGACTACAGCTGTTCCTGGTGCTCACCAGCGCATGGGGTCATTAGTGGAACAGGTATATCGTCGTCTAACAACTATATTACTTCGACATGGCGAAGTGCCATATGTCCTTGTTCTGATATCCCGGTGAAGATCAAATTATGCATGTTTTCCTTTTGCGGGGTTTCTTCTGGAACGTTCTGTAATTTCTCCAAATTCGCTTTCTTCTTCATGAGTTTTCTATCCTTCTTCCCAGTGAGCTTCGTCTCGATCATCCCTTTTTCATTCTGATTCTTTTCTTCTCTTGGCATGGTAACTTCACAGTGTTGAGATTCTTTCTTCAGATCCACGGGTATTACTTGTCCAACATATTTTTCGGTCCTCTGTGGTTCTTATAGAGTTCTATCAACTTCGTCATCCAAGTTCCCGGGGTCAAGAACCCTTGATCTGTTCTCCTGTTCTTCAGTCAACTGCGTGATCCTTCTAGTCAGGAAGTCTCTTAACTCTTGTCTCTGTTGTTCTAGGTCCTTTTCTGCTTCCTGTTTTCTGGCTTGATATTTCTCAATCCAAGGTTTACAAGGTAACATAGTAAACGGGGCGTTATCCTCCATGAACTTAACAATCTCAAAATCTTCTTCTGTCGAAGCTCCATGAGAATTCATAGATATCTGAGTGAGATTTCCACATAGGTTTACCAACTTTCCTCTAAATAACCCTATTCCTCCTAATGAAGGGGTCATGTTAGGTCTTCCTATAGCTTTCCAGGTTCCTTCTGTCATAATGTTCACCTGTGTTTCTTCATCCAAAACATAGTCAATGTCGAAGTCTCTTATTCTCACTTCGATCTGTTCTTTCTTCTTGAAGATATCTAATAGCCTAACATGTTGGTGGTCATTCAAGGTATCTCTCATCTGTAGAAATATATTTTCTGATTCTTTCTGGGTTTCTGCTATAATCTTGGTCTCTTGATCTCCTGCTTGCTCTATATTTAGCTTTTCAAGCCTAGCAATCATTCTAGGGCAATCCAGTACTTCATGGTCCATAGCCTTACAACAAAGACAACCGGGTCTTTGCCCAGGGAATTCCTTAGAAAGATGTCTGGGCCTCTCTTTCTCTTCAATGATCCCCAACTTTTCATGTACTATGTGCTAGGATCATAACGGTTAGCCTGCAAAAATTTCTTTCTAGGATCCTGCATCCATTGGTTAGTCCCAAAATTCTTTCTATGCATAGGTATAACGTATCTATCACTATACTTATCATATCTATTCATATCAAACTTTCTTTCATCTATTAATGCTCTGGTTTTGAAGCTAGGATAGAATCTATCAAACATACCTATATCCATGCTTTAGAAAAAAAAAATTCACTTATCTTACTTCTACAGAGCACAAAGATTCCAGATCTAAGACTTTTATCTATTCTTACCTTTATCAAAGCACAGATCTTACAAAACTTACCTTTTTATTGCATATTTTACCTCTTTCTTCGCAGATCTGACTTCTTTTTCTTAAGATCTGACCTCTCTTCTTCAGATCTGACCTTTCTTTCTTGTCACAAAGCTTCGCTGGTCAAATAGAATACTGTGCACTAGGGCAATAGATCTACACACAGAGCTTATTTCGCACAAATCTTCTTCTTCTTCAGTTCCCAACAATCACATTTCCAGGTCCCGGCAACGAAACCATTTGTTGGCACAGGGGTATACCTAGGGTTCAACGCTGAAGAGCACACCAACAAAGCCCTAACTACTGACCCTTTCGGCAACACCTACGAAGCAGATGAAGTCTCACCTGAGGTAGAGGCAGGGGTGGTTGCAGGACTCAGGTGTTTGCAACCTTATCTAGGACACAGATCTATGATTATCTTGCTTACAGCGCACTTAGCATCATTTATTTCCTAACATACATTCATTAATACACTTCACAGAAAGCAAAGAGCACCGCAATAATTACTCAGATCTAGCACTTACCAATGATAAACAGGTTATACTCAATAGATTAAGCACTTAACAGATTATGTATCGTATCTAGCATGCATTCATATCTCATAAGCATAAAGCATCAATAAATCTATCTAAACATATCAGAGCACTTAGCAAGAGAGAGACAAACACATCATCACAGTACACAAAGTTAATGTGGTTCACCCCCACCCTGGGGATACGTCCACACAGTCTTCTTTATATTATCTCGGTCAATTAGTTACAACACAGAGCTTCAATGACCCTTACCCCGTACAAGACAAGAGATCTGCACAGCTCGCTAGATCCTCTTTCCCCGGGTAGATCCAACCACTAAGCCTTCTCACACTCTATGCAATCAACACTATTACAACATGCACATAGCTCTTACATTCACACAGACTTCTGATCACATAGATCCAACTTATGCACTAAGCCATTGAATAGAAAGGGCCTCCTTTCTTACATGGCCTAGACCTCTATTTATACATAGAAAAAGGCCTAAACAAGGGCCGACAGCCCTTTCCCGTTACAATATTCCCAAAAAAACCAAAAAGGTTCCACAAAAGGTGGCGAGATCCCTTGATCTCCGCTTCACTATGCGCTCCGTCTTCGACAGGAAGTCGAAGTACCAAATGGTCAACTATGACCAAGTATTCCTCAAAACTTGGTCGAGGGCCAACATTATCATAGACAAGAGTGAGACCTCCCCCACAATTGGAACCTTTATTGTCATGCCAACAAAGCGACTGAATGACATGGATAGTAAAACCACCGAACACATATACATTCCCTCAACTCCATCTATACAAAAGAGGACAATTAGAATCCAAATGAACCAATCAACCATGGACAAATAATGAAACAATGACACAACCTGAAATAATAGGAAAAAAATGAATGCCTTGGGTTGATAGCAAACTTCTGGTTGATGCAGTGAGGAGGAAAGCCAAAGCCAACTCCTTTCTGTACAATCGATTAATTTTTTATTTATTCGAGGTGTGGAGGTTTTCTTGCTCAATTTACTCAACAGATCGAGACCAGTTTTAGAAGCCCCACGATGAATTGGTTGGCTTAGAATATTTAATTTTCTTTCTACCACAGTTAGCAAATTTGGTTCAGAATCTCTACCTATCTTCTTTGTCACAATCCATTCATAAGCACTGTCGAGTTTAAACAGTCTAGATACCATAACATTGAATCTTGGTTACATACATAGATACATACATACATACATACATACATACATACATACATACACACACAC
>SNQJ01S0080093.1:0-35756 GCA_010110895.2 Picea sitchensis | reverse complement strand
GCCACAATAATGATTATCTAGATTAAGTTATTGTGAGATTCTTATGCTAAGGTGTCATGATAAGATTATCGAGACTAAGCTACCATTGAATTCTTGTCCTTGGAATTACATTTATGACTATGTAGATAAAGGTAGTGAACATCTAAAGTTTTCAAGTTTGGGTACAATGATAATGATGATCTAACCTAAGCTATCATTTTGTTCTTGTGCTTGGGAATTACAATAGTTATTATTGAGACTGATGTTAAAATCTCATGCTTGGGTACCATTATAGTGATATCAAGACTAATTATATTAATTTTTTGTGTTTAGGAGTTGTAAAGTGGCTATCTAAACTAAGCTAATGCTAGACTACAATGATTCGATGTTACAATATTGTTTGTCTAGGCTAAGCTATTGTTAGATTCTTATCCTTGGACATCGCAATATTGATTATTAAAACTAAGCTACTTTCCTATGTGCTAGAGTAGTGATTATCTAAACTAAGGGACTAATTATCTAGACTTCTCATTCTTGGTGTCATTATAGTGATATCTACACTAAACTACCATTAGAATCTCATGCTTAATGGGAGACACAATTCTATAGGAGTATATTGAATATCTTCAATGATTTTGTCCACATGTTTCTGGAAATCTACTTGGATTCTTTCTTTTTGTATGGGTTCATCTCTGACCATGTTGACCTCTCATTTCAAAGAGTTGCACTAATAGTTGTTTCATTTATTTTGGAAGAACTGGACACAACCTTCTTATTATTTGTTGCTAGAGTTCAAGGGACATGTCCGAACTCCATATGTCCAGTGTAATGCTAGGTTTCTATGTCAATTCCATCAAAAAAAGAAAAGAATCACTTTGGTAGGTGTGATACTTATACCCATTCCCTAAATAACATTCCGCGGTCGGTGTTGTGTTTCCTCTTTATGCTATATCTCTCTAGTTCCTTAATAGCAAAGCCATCCTTCAGAGATTCAGAGACTTGGGACCAGATCTAGTATCTCTTTTCGGTAATGACGTATAATAAAGTAACTAGAGATAGCATAAAGAGAAAAACTCCACAGAATAAAGTATATGTAAATGTCAATTCAGAGGATCCTATTTATAACGAGAGAGATAATAAAGAGAAAACACCACACTTTAATAAATACATGGGTTTAAAAAGAACCATAATTCTATGGAGTTATGTACTATTATCCTTGGCCTTATTATATCCCTCTGAAAGGCAGATGTTATTGTAGATCTTTGTTATTCAAACAAAACTACTTATATTATATTCTCATTCTTGGGTGTCATGATAAAGATTATTGAGACTACAATGTCTTTCAATTCTTGTGCATGACATTATAATAATGATTATCAAGACTTAGATGTCATTAGATGTCGTGATTATTGACATTGAGCTCCTATTGGACTTTGGTGCTTGGGCAGCACAATAGTCATTGTCCATAGTAACTTATTTTTAGATTCTCATCTTTAATGCCATGATAGTGATGATAGAGACTAAGCTACAATTAGATTTTGATGCTTGGGCATAGTGATCATCAAGATTGAGATATCATTAGATTCTCATGCATGGGTGTTGCAATAGTGATTATCCATACTACACTATTATTAGTCCCATGCCTTGGTGTCACGATAGTGATTCTATCGAGACTAAGTCACCATTAGATTCTTGTGCATAGGTGCCTACTTTAAGATATGATTTAATCTACTGAATATTTTTTGATTTTGAGTCGACAAAGCGCGTGCTTTAAACATAACTATGCACCTATCAAGAACCCATGTTCTCACTATGCATGAGTCACTTACAAATTTCCAATCATTGTAATTCACCCACTTACAAATTCACTTAGAGTAGTCTTGGTTATGCAACATCCAAACTAAGTAATTGTTAGATTCATGTGCTTGGGTGCCAAAACAATGATTATTAAGACCAAGCTCCTAAAGAGTCGCAGTATGGGCAATCAAATAATGATTTTCTAGATTGAATTATTGTTAGATTCTCATTCTTGGTCACCACAATAACAATAACCCAAACTAATTAGTTATTATTAGACTCTCATGCTCTAGTTCCATGATTACAATTATCACGACTAAGCTAATGATAGATTCTCATGCTTAGGTGTCATTAGATTCTCATGCCTTAAAGTCACAATAATGACTATCTGGACTAAGCTATTGTTAGATTCTTGTGCATGGGTGCCTACTTTAAGATATATTTTGTGTTGCTCACAAATTCACTCATAGTGATCTCATTGTTGTCGTATAAGCTAAGTAATTATTATTTGGACTAAGCCATCATTAACTTGTCGTGCTTCAATGTTATTGCATTCTCGTACCTTAGTGTCATACTAACGATTATCTAAACTAAACTATTGTTAAATTTTAGTGTAATGATTCATTCCCCTTGTTAATTTGATGCATTCTCTAAGTCTTTACATCCTATGAGAAGGTGATCTAAGACACTTTCCATATCATTGTTCCTAAAAGAAAATAAATAATAAAAACTCATTAGTTTGTAATTTCAAATAAAGTGACTCAAAACACACAACACTCTCTACATCATTGTTTTATAAGAAAAAGTACGATAATTTAAAATGATTATCTAACCAAATTATCATTTAAATTTCCGAATAACATTTATAACATTTCAATAATTACCCTTTATTAACATTTAAAGCATTTCAATAATTACCCTTTAAATCACTTAGATTCAGTTACCAAAACATTCTTCAAATCACTTAGCATTGAGAGGATGACTACTCAAGTTTCAAGGCTAGAGTTAACAAATACAAAATCACTATTCGCTGGAAATCGAACCTAGACTAACAGTGAAAACTCATGCGATTAAATAAACCACAAACTAAATGGAAATCCATAGATATTACCCAGAGGATCTAGGGAACGCTAATTTCACGTTTCCACATATAAATATTAATAAGAGGATCTACGAAATGGTAATTTCACGTTCGCACAAATATTCAAAGGGAAATCATGGGTTTTCTTGGAGAAGACAGAAAAGGGTGGCTATAACATTTGCCACGCACTAAATTGAAAGGACTGAGATGTCTCACTTTGTTATAGATGATATTTTGGTTTATATATATATATATATATATATATATATATTTTTGAGAGATGTACGTGGTTTTATAATGTTGATGTTTTTTTAGTGTATATATATGTGTGTTTTATTTGTAAAGTATTTATTTTGATAAAGTTGTTTTTTTCTTAATTTTAAATGACTTGTATAGATACATCAATCCACTAGAAACAAACTATTCTTGTGTGTGTTTTATTTGTAAAGTATTTATTTTGATAAAGTTGTTTTTTTTTTTCTTAATTTTAAATGACTTGTATAGATACATCAATCCACTAGAAACAAACTATTCTTGAAAAAAATTGAGTTATGATAAAGTTGTTTACAACTTTTTTCTTAATTTAAATGACTTATTTGTATAGATACATCAATCCACTAGAGATGAACATTTTGTTGGAAAATTTGAATTTTGATGAGAGAAGTATCTACCAATCAATCAAATGCTCATTAACAAATTGTTAAATTATTTTAAGTTCATATGTTTGCCTTTAAGTCTTGATGTGTTAAATTATTTTAAATCATTTTGATGTGATTGCACTTATATTTTGTATTTAAAATATCAAGGCATGACTTTATATTGTGGAACGGAATTTTATGTAAATATGGCATTATAGTAAGAGCATGTAACTTTGTAAGCATCATATAGATAACAATCACAAGTTAGTGATAATTCATAAAGTATGATATTGAAAATATCAATGTTATTAGTTTAAAAGAGGAATGTTGCATACACATCAATTTTGAGACTTTCACCCCAAACTTTGCTTTTAAAATGGGGTGATGAGAGAATCAAACCCTATAAATGACACACCAAAAGGATTTTCTACACATATTATAACTTGAGATAAATATTAGCAAGACATGAGCATGTGGTGTAACAACGAAGTGGAAAATTCAGTGTGTGTAAGCTTCAAGTGCTATCCTTGCAAATGACAACACTCTTCTGATAGTTGGTAATCAAACTAACTGGCATTTGGTAATGTAAGTATGGTAATGAATAATAAATACTTGACTAAAATACAATTAGATTCTCATACAAGGGCATTATGGTAGTGATCAATCAAACTTCTCATGCTTGGCATCATGACAATAATTCTCCAAACTTCTCATACCTTGACGTCATACTAATGATTATCTAGACTAAGTCATTGTTAGATTATCTTGCTTTGATGCCACAATAATGATTATCTAGATTAAGTTATTGTGAGATTCTTATGCTAAGGTGTCATGATAAGATTATCGAGACTAAGCTACCATTGAATTCTTGTCCTTGGAATTACATTTATGACTATGTAGATAAAGGTAGTGAACATCCAAAGTTTTCAAGTTTGGGTACAATGATAATGATGATCTAACCTAAGCTATCATTTTGTTCTTGTGCTTGGGAATTACAATAGTTATTATTGAGACGGATGTTAAAATCTCATGCTTGGGTGCCATTATAGTGATATCAAGACTAAGTTATATTAATTTTTTGTGTTTAGGAGTTGTAAAGTGGTTATCTAAACTAAGCTAATGCTAGACTACAATGATTCGATGTTACAATATTGTTTGTCTAGGCTAAGCTATTGTTAGATTCTTATCCTTGGACATCACAATATTGATTATTAAAACTAAGCTACTTTCCTATGTGCTAGAGTAGTGATTATCTAAACTAGGGACTAA
The DNA here is from genome assembly GCA_010110895.2 of Picea sitchensis. NCBI lineage: Eukaryota > Viridiplantae > Streptophyta > Pinopsida > Pinales > Pinaceae > Picea > Picea sitchensis. The sequence goes on along the minus strand of SNQJ01S0080093.1, from coordinate 30,992 downwards.
TTATCTAGACTTCTCATTCTTGGTGCCATTATAGTGATATCTACACTAAACTACCATTAGAGTCTCATGCTTAATGGGAGACACAATTCTATAGGAGTATATTGAATATCTTCAATGATTTTGTCCACATGTTTCTGGAAATCTACTTGGATTCTTTCTTTTTGTATGGGTTCATCTCTGACCATGTTGACCTCTCGTTTCAAAGAGTTGCACTAATAGTTGTTCCATTTATTTTGGAAGAACTGGACACAACCTTCTTATTATTTGTTGCTAGAGTTCAAGGGACATGTTCGAACTCCATATGTCCAGTGTAATGCTAGGTTTCTATGTCAATTCCATCAAAAAAAGAAAAGAATCACTTTGGTAGGTGTGATACTTATACCCATTCCCTAAATAACATTTTGCGGTCGGTGTTGTGTTTCCTCTTTATGCTATATCTCTCTAGTTACTTAATAGCAAAGCCACACTTCAGAGATTCAGAGACTTGGGACCAGATCTAGTATCTATTTTCGGTAATGATGTATAATAAAGTAATTAGAGATAGCATAAAGAGAAAAACTCCACAGAATAAAGTATATGTAAATGTCAATTCAGAGGATCCTATAATAACGAGAGAGATAATAAAGAGAAAACACCACACTTTAATAAATATAGGGGTCTAAAAAGAACCATAGTTCTATGGAGTTATGTACTATTATCCTTGGCCTTATTAAATCCCTCTGAAAGACAGACGTTATTGTAGATCTTTGTTATTCAAACAAAGCTACTTATATTAGATTCTCATTCTTGGGTGTCATGATAAAGATTATTGAGACTACAATGTCTTTCAATTCTTGTGCATGACATCATAATAATGATTATCAAGACTTAGATGTCATTAGATGTCGTGATTATTAACATTGAGCTCCTATTGGACTTTGGTGCTTGGGCACCACAATAGTCATTGTCCATAGTAACTTATTTTTAGATTCTCATTCTTTAATGCCATGATAGTGATGATAGAGACTAAGCTACAATTAGATTTTGATGCTTGGGCATAGTGATCATCAAGATTGAGATATCATTAGATTGTCATGCATGGGTGTTGCAATAGTGATTATCCATACTACACTATTATTAGTCCCATGCCTTGGTGTCACGATAATGATTCTATCGAGACTAAGTCGCCATTAGATTCTTGTGCATAGGTGCCTACTTTAAGATATGCTTTAATCTACTGAATATTTTTTTGATTTTGAGTCGACAAAGCGCGTGCTTTAAACATAACTATGCACCTATCAAGAACCCATGTTCTCACTATGCATGAGTCACTTACAAATTTTCAGTCATTGTAATTCACCCACTTACAAATTCACTTAGAGTAGTCTTGGTTATCCAACATCCAAACTAAGTAATTGTTAGATTCGTGTGCTTGGGTGCCAAAACAATGATTATCAAGACCAAGCTCCTAAAGAGTCGCAGTATGGGCAATCAAATAATGATTTTCTAGATTGAATTATTGTTAGATTCTCATCCTTGGTCACCACAATAACAATAACCCAAACTAATTAGCTATTATTAAACTCTCATGCTCTAGTTCCATGATTACAATTATCACGACTAAGCTAATGATATATTCTCATGCTTAGGTGTCATTAGATTCTCATGCCTTAAAGTCACAATAATGACTATCTGGGCTAAGCTATTGTTAGATTCTTGTGCATGGGTGCCTACTTTAAGATATATTTTGTGTTGCTCACAAATTCACTCATAGTGATCTCGTTGTTGTCGTATAAGCTAAGTAATTATTATTTGGACTAAGCCATCATTAACTTGTCGTGCTTCAATGTTATTGCATTCTCGTACCTTAGTGTCATACTAATGATTATCTAAACTGAACTATTGTTAAATTTTAGTGTAATGATTCATTCTCCTTGATAATTTGATGCATTCTCTAAGTCTTTACATCCTATGAAAAGGTGATCTAAGACACTTTCCATATCAATGTTCCTAAAAGAAAATAAATAATAAAAGCTCATTAATTTGTACTTTCAAATAAAGTGACTCAAAACACATAACACTCTCTACATCATCGTTTTATAAGAAAAAATAAAATAATTTAAAATGATTATCTAACCAAATTATCATTTAAATTTTCGAATAACATTTATAACATTTCAATAATTACCCTTTATTAACATTTAAAGCATTTCAATAATTACCCTTTAAATCACTTACATTCAGTGACCAAAACACTCTTCAAATCACTTAGCATTGAGAGGATGCCCACTCAAGTTTCAAGGCTAGAGTTAACAAATACAAAATCACTATTCGCTGGAAATCGAACCTAGACTAACAGTGAAAACTCATGCGATTAAATAAACCACAAACTAAATGGAAATCCATATATATTAACCAGAGGATCTAGGGAACGCTAATTTCACGTTTCCACATATAAATATTAATAAGAGGATCTACGAAATGCTAATTTCACGTTCGCACAAATATTCAAAGGGAAATCATGGGTTTTCTTGGAGAAGACAGAAAAGGGTGGCTATAACATTTGCCACGCACTAAAATGCCCTATAAATACCTTTTTATGGGCAAACGTAGACATCCTTGTCTGCCTCTTCCTCGTAGATATGTGCACATATATTCGCTCGTATGTATTGAACAGCCGGATTTTAGTTGTCTGTTCAAAGCCAGTGAATTATTGAAGGATTTTATATATCTACTGGTATGGCTGCATTGCTGGGCCCTCGCATATATAGCTGCTGCAACTGTCGGAACTCCGTTTCCCATCACGATGATGTCATTTCCAAAGCCTTCCAGGTTACTAAAATATCCACCTTCATTGATTTTTCAGTGTTCTCTTTTGGGTACATTTTAATATGATCTCCGGCCCTTTTTCAAATATAGACATGGAATGCATAGGGTTGTTTTGGATCCCTTGTTCAGGAAATAGCCTTTTTATACTGTTTGTGTATTGGGTCTGTAAGTTTGTGGTTTTAGATTGCACCCAATTGAATTCCTGGCTTGGTTTTGATTGCTTGTGTGTATATCAGTGTGGTTCAGTCGGCTGTTTTGTGTTTTTTGGGACTTGATCTTTCTTTGGGGCATGTGGGTCAATGCTGTATATGGAGATTCATGGTTTAAGATTAAAATAAAACCCATTTCTTCATACCCAAATGGATTGTATGGGAATTGGTAGTGCCGATACCAACACCTTCCATTTTAATCTTATATTTCATTTTTAACAATATACTCCATAGACAAATAGTGTTTTCTGTTAAATGCTTCCAATATTTCAGTTTTGAACAATAAAAATATACTTAACAAAGGGAGATCACACAGTTTCCCCTTCCTACAGAAGCAAGGAGAACTAGCATGCCAGATTTGGCTCTGATGTATATACATATTTCCTAACAATGCCAATCCTGGCTGAGATCTGCATAGCCGACTCTTATCTTAAAATTGAAACTTCTCCCAAATGGAATGGATTAGATGCCTCAAGAAAGGTTGCTTGACAGTGTTGTTTTATAAGGAGGAGATGTGTGTTAGCCTGATCATGTCCCTCAAGTTCCTGCCTGCCTGTCGGATCATCCATTTGTCTCCAAAAGGAACCCCATTCCATTACCGATGAAGCAGGGTAATGAAGGGGTTACTGTACACACAGTAGTAGTCCATACCCAAAATGCTCTAGAAACCTTGTAGCTGTTACTATTATCATCATCAAGCCGAGAATATGCCCACATTAATCTCAACCTTTAAATCCATCGGACTTGGGAGATGATTAACTGACCTGTGGGTACATTTCCATAGGATTCATTATTATCTGCATAAAAATTTAGATTTCAGCATCTGAAAATCTGTGTTATCTATACCATGTTTTCGTTGGTGGACTTGTAATTTTTTTATGTCATTCTTTATTGCTCGAACTAGGAGAAAAGGTAACCCTTTCATACCAAGAAGGTTATGTTGTTCCCTGCATAAGTTGTATGAACTATTTTGTTTTTCTTGACCATTTGATGGCACTTGCCAATGGGCGATCACACGCCTAATCTTTCTAGAAGGGTTAGTAGGTGACCTTTGCCATTTGGCAGTTGTGAATTTAATCTTTACAGAATGGTCACTGGATGACATTTGTGTGAGTCCATTCTTCAGAATGTTCTCATTTGTACAAACATTATAGGCTCCAATACCAGTGGCGGACTGTGCCAAGTTGCATGGAACCAATCCCTCCGTCACCTAAAGAGCTTGACTGGCCAATCTCATGTTTTATGTGACTTGTCTTGACTCTCTGATAGTTTCTCAATCTGTGGATTTACAGGCAGTGTAGAATCTAGATCTGTCTTAACTCCCGATTTATTAGGCACCTAGAGGGATCAAAAAGAAATTGAGATATAAACCTCTCGATGCTTAAAAGATCCTAGTTAAGATGGATCTACATTGGTCTCTCTGTAAATATTGTCTAATGTTTAGTATTCTTTTCTTATTTGTTCTTTTTTAAATTAAGGATTTTTTCTCAAGGAAAACCTTGTAGGGAAACCCAACGGATGCTTCCCCACATCTGTGGATGGCATCCCTAGTAAACCCATCGATGTAGACTAGTACATGTCACCTAGGGGATTCAAACCAGGCAGTTGCTGGCACAGAACTAGCCAAATGCAATAACGTTGGTGACTGAGCTAACCCCTTGGGCTTTTTATGTTTTAATTTCTAAGTATAAATGTTACATATCTCATCTAAACTGGGTTGTTATTTTCTATTTGAATATTATATTGAGTGGAGAGATGTTACGTGTCACATCGGCCTTAGGCATGGAACATTACACATTTCCGTCATACTTGGGTTGGAGAATGCACCTTGTTTCTCTTTTGATTGATTTTTATGATGAATTTTAATTATTTACTTTGATCTCCTTAGATATATGTATTTTAGGTTTTTACTTAGGATAGAAATTGAAATATTTATTTGTTATTAATATTTTATTATTATTTTTACATGCCATGTATCAGCACATGTTGAGCATTGAATTACACATCTCACTCATACTGGACTGTAGAATGTACCTCTTGATGCAATGCCATCTTTGCAGAAGTTAAAATTTGTAATCAGATTGTAATGAACCATTATGCTTCAAAAAAAACATCATTTTATTGAAAGTATGAATTGACTGGTTGCACATGTTGAAGTATATTACTGTGGCTCACAGTTTACAGAATTTTACGTACTGTGAAAATAGTTTGCCTTGTCTATGTGCTTTCTGTGGATACTACTACCAGACGGGGTTTTGGTGTGTCTCATATTTTCTTACATATGGCTTATTTGTTGTCTCTTAATTTTCATTTTTTTCATCCACAAAAGCGAGACGGGCGGATGGGTTTTTTCTAACACATTTGTAACCTCTGTTTCAGGGCAGAAATGGCAGGGCATTTCTTTTTTCCCATGTGATAAACATTCTAATAGGGCCAAAGGAAGATAGACAACTTATGACTGGATTGCATACTGTTGCAGATGTATACTGCTCTAAGTGTCATGAGGTATTAGGCTGGAAGTATGAAAGAGCTTATGAAGCAACTCAAAAGTACAAGGAAGGGAAGTACATCCTTGAAAAGTCAAAAATAATGAAAGAAGATTGGTAGGTTGCGAGTGGTTCAACTAAAGGGGCTACTGGAAATTTTATGTCAAATTCTAGGGAAGGGAATTGGTAATGATCCAATTGCTTTGCAAAATTCTATAATAAGGAGAAAATTATTATTCTAGTTATGTGTCCCTTCTAATGATTCATTGTGTCTATAAATTTTCTGCTACCCAAAATCTCACAATAAAGGGTGAACTGGCTATCTTCTGATAGTGCGGCAGTAACGAGATAATTTGGGTTCCAGGTTGCTAGGGCTAATGTTTTGACTGTTAGGATTTCTGACTTGCTGCAACAAGCTTTCCTATCAAACAACCTTGCTAATATTTACAAACCCCAGGTTAGTTACATTTATTTTGTGAAAAATGTTAGTGGAATGGTAATGTGGGGAATTTAATCAGAAAGAAGTAAAGCTTCTGAATTTTACTTATGTAAGTGCTCGAGTGAAAGCTGCAAAGAAACAGCTTCAAGGTTGGCTTTCTCTTTGCACATTCGGTTATTTTTACTAAAATACAGATTTTGACTTAAGTTTATTCTCAATGTTCAGTTATATTTATGGCTTTGTTTAAGAGATTGCAATAATAAAGCAGTTGCTCTTTGTTTTAGATGTGGCCAGCTAATTTTGGTTATCTTACGAAATCAAACTTCATTACTTGTCGCATTTATGTTTTTGGAAATTTTCAGGTGTTGATGACTCTCAGGGAATATATATATATGTATAGCATTTTATTGAAAACATAATTTGAAGAAATTTGTGAAGTGGCTTCGCTTACGACATCAACCTAGACTACATTGTGCATGTGTATGGCAATTACTGGTACATAACTAGGCCAATAGATTTCTGATATGTTTAGCTGGAGCTTCCCTTTGTTTATGACAAATGAGTAAGGATGTAGAGCATGCTATATGTGCTTCCTTCCAGAATAATATAATAAATGAACAGTATTATGGAAGGACACTATAAAGTATTAATAGAATATTGTAAGGGTTACCTAAATTTTGAAATAAAAGGGGAACACAGAAATTTTATTCCCGTTTAATCAGCACGAGCAAGCTCTGTAACGTGATGTGATATGCATGAGGACTATACAATCTATGTGCCCTGTTTAGCTTTTTTGGGGGGAGGGGATTGAAATGCTTCCGATGCCGATGAATATCAGAAAGTGGCAACTATTCAACGTGAGATATTACAATGTAGTAGAAGCCTCTCACAAGCTATAAAGCACCCCTTTGGCTAAGCAGCCTTGACTGGGTGGTATCTATTCTGTCAAAATTGCCCAAAATTGCCCAGGACTTGTACCGGGTTCTATCCACAATAAACAATAAACAATAAACAGCACCCTTGTGGAGGCATGCCAGCCCACGAGAGGTGAACATCTCACTTGGGGGAGTTGAACCCTGGTGGGGGCGACAACAACACCCCTCTTTCACTGACCAGTTTAGACCCTGTTGACATCTTTGTTTAGCTTTTGATTTAATAGTCTTCTGGTCTTAATGGTCTGAGCAGGAGAGGGTATTATTCAAGGAAATCTTAGTATGTAAATGGTGTACATGGGTTAAGTGTTGTTTCAGAATATTTGACAGTTGAATGCTCAAACTTTTGTGTCACCACCAAATGCAAGGCCTTTCAACCAACTGGATGTTCAAAGTAGCGCAAATTATAGTTAGTGCAATCTTACATTGCTCTAGATTGTTTTCAGTTGAAGTGCTAAACAAAATAATGGGTTTGCTAAACTTGGATTGTGAAGAATACGAGTGATTGCTTCTAACCCTTTGGTAAACTTTCATTTGCATTATACATACATTCCAACTAGTCTTTCCTTGAAATAGTAGGATGTAAAAACTTTTGTGAATGTTGGGCATCATGTATTGGGATATTTCCATTAACTCAGGTTCTGAAGATCATGATTGAGAGTCTGGTAAAATCTTGGCATTTTTTGAATTAGTAATAGTTTCTTTCTCAATGCAAAACCTTCATCTGCATATACATCCCAGCTAGGCTCTGTTGAAAATGGCAGAATAAAAAACCTTCTATCATGGATGGCATAAAGTAATATGATTTAATTAGCTCAGGTTTTCATTAGGTCAGGTGTCGAAGATCATGATTGAGAGTCATCTACAGCCTTGGTGGTTTATCAAATAGTAATAGTATCTTTCTTGATGGGAAACCTTCATCTGCATATACATTCCAACTCGGCTCTTTCGGAAATGGTAGAATGTACTTTTGTGTGTTGAGTATTATGGATGGAATAAGGTAACATGATTTAGGCAGCTCAGTTATTGCATAGCAGCCATGATTTTCCTGTGTCTAATCATCATCTCAAATTCTTGTGCTTGTTTTCTTTTTGTGCAGACTGCAGAGTTGATAGTTTTTTGCTTTTGATCCGCTACCCTGATTTTTCAATGGGAATTTATGTCTGATTAATGTGGTGATTGTGCATATTGTGTTTTGATTCGTACACAGCCCTTGTCATATGTCATTCATCAAAAGATAATATTTTCAGTCTGGATTATTTTTCAACTCTCCGCCGCCAAAACACACAAGCCCTGCTGAGTTATGCCTGTATTTGATTCTCGAGATTTTATGGGACTCTCCGCCGCCAAAACACAGAAGCCCTTCTGAGTTATGCCTGTATTTGATTCTGGAGATTTTATGGGAGCAGTTCCTCTGTTGTTCGCTGTAATACATTTGAAGTTAAACTGAGGTGTTTTTTGTGGGGTAATACATTCTTAAGCAGTACCTTTTGTTGATAAATGCTTTGAATCTTTTTGTACTTGACGTCATGACCCCCCAATCGTTCATGCTGTAATGGAGATTGTTCTTGTAAGCATTATTGCATGCTTAATGTATGGTCCTTATACAGTGATCTAATCATTTTTGTCTAGTGCTGCAACTCCCTTGATATTATTGTCGAGTTCTTATTGGTTCTATTCAGTGTTAATTGATGCCTCATGAGTTTGTGATTCTGGAGCAGGTGATAAACTAGGGGAGGGAAGCCAGTAGTGGAATGGGGACCAATAGTGGAGATAGAACCTGACCTTTGACCTGTATTCTGGAGCAGGTGATAAACTATGATAAACTAGGGGAGGGAAGCCAGTAGTGGAATGGGGACCAATAGTGGAGATAAAACCTGACCTTTGAACCTCCAACAGGTCAAAATACAGCACACTAATAAAACATTATAAAATTGGTATTAAAATGACGAAGAATGTTCAAAACAAGTTACAAAACAGTCCTTAAATTCACTGGGTGTACAATTGTCTAGAAAGTGACTTTTAGTGCACCAAAGTGCATCGTTGACAGGTCTACCATACAAAACATCATGTCCAATACACATCATCAAATGCTCTAACTTCTAGTGCACCAAAGTGCATCGTTGACAGGTCTACCATACAAAACATCATCAAATGCTCTAACATAAAGACACTTCAAATCCTTAAACATTAAGAACCGTCAAATGTTTTGTCCAACAAGGTTCAATTTTAATGTACAGATGGTATATCACATGACAGAGAGGTTGATTGCTAGAGAATGTCATGTTTCAATATGCATAACATCAAGTCCATATAGAACCCAACACTTCTTACCATGATTAGACATGAATGGGTAATGCTCACCTTTCAATGTTTTCAATGACCTAACCCTAAGTTTGCAATCTATAATGCAAAGGACGACAACTTATTCAATTATGTTGAAAATGACCATTAATCAAATCAATCTGCCAGGGTCATTAAACATTTTAGAAGCACAAGGATTGGCTAGGAGCAACTAAAAGCCACCAGATCATAATCAAATCAATCCTAGACAGAGATACCATTGTTCTACATATGCAATCCATGCCAATGACCATTCACCAATCAACATTTCTAATGGAGTATTATAAATCTAATCTATCATTCATGGAAGCAGCATTTCTGCAACTCAGTTTACAATACTGCTCTCTAGATCCCTGTCAGCATTTCCTACAATTTATCTTTAGTTTATGAATTCACCAATCAAATTTTCCAGTGGAGTATTATAAATCTAATCTATCATTCATGGAAGCACCATTTCTGCAACTCAGTTTACAATACTATTTAGATCACTGTCAACATTCTCTCACAGTGTATTTTTAGTCTAGGGATTGACACTATTTCATAAACCATCTCTTTTTAAAGTTTTGTTTCTTATCACCTATGTTTGCCTTCAAGTTTTTCATTTCCTTGTTGCTATGCACTATGCCAACCTCTATTGTTCTACAATATTTGTATGTTTAATGTTTTCCTTAGTCATGGAAAGGGGAAACATAGTTGTTCATATAAGGAGGGAAAGAAGGCAAGTGGGGCTGATTGGCTACAACACTTTGCCTCAAGTAAGGAGCTAAATTAGGTAGGTGTTGAAGACCATAATGATACAAAAGCTGAAGAGCATAATGATGCAAATGTTGAAAGTGGTGTTCCTCCAATTACGGTTCAAGGTTGTTATGGAGAACAATGTCCTATGGCTATGGGTCAAGGCCATAAGAGAGTGATACCCTAAAAGAACACTCTCAGACTCAAATCAAGTAGTCAATTGAAAATAACTACTTCGCAATAACTAACTTTCAAGAGAGAGAGAAGAAAACAAACCTGGATTTCCATTTTTGATGTTGATCCCATGTGAAAACTTTCACTAGCGCTCTTCTACAACCCTTTGAAATCTCCTACACACAAAGAAACAAGCAACTGCAAATATGTAGTTATCTGTTAATCAACTAAAGCATGAACATTACAATTTGCATAATATATTCAAATTAAGATATATAAAATATACTAAAAACATGAATCAACATATGAAATCGGATGAGAACGAGAGATCTTTTATTACAAATAGCATAAAACTTGGTTACAACCTGTAATTGTCGCAACACAGTCCTGAAATTGGGCTCCAAGTTCCTCCACCTAAGGCCATAGATGATCAACAATACCTCCAATAATTTGTACTCAAACAGATCCAAGAAAGGCAAAGGCTTTTTTCCTGACAAGATAGGGAGAACACAACTTCTGAAAACAAGGGTTTCCAGATGGAACGAACAATGTCAGATGCAAGGGGAAAAGAGGGGACTTGCATGACTGAATTCAAAATAACAACATAAGGATTCATTTATTTGTCCTCTTTTTCCTCCACCCCAAGGCTCTAATTTATACTTTTTTTTTTAACAGTTGGAGTAGTTATGGATGGGCTACAGGAGGTCGGGAACTTGAGGAACCCGTCAACTCCGCCTGAAAAGTTGGAATTATTATTGTTTTTTAGCCAAATTAACATGTACGCTGGTTGATAATTGGAAACCGGTGTATGTACGCGTGATGCTTTAAGTGTAGTCGCGTACATCAACAAAGATGAGATTTTTTAAAGTATTTTTAAGGAGGAAAATGGGGGAAAAGGTCCTACAAGCAAGGAAAGGGATGCAACTCAGGCCAATAAGTCATCATAGGCATATGTGGTGGCAAATGATGTTACAATAGATGCCCCCTAATGTGTGAAGTCGGAAGAGCAATTAATGGTCGAAATATATTACAAAATAATCATGAGATCTTGGAGGGGCATGGGTAGGAGTAGTGAAAGACCAATTTTGGAACAATACCTACAACAACAAAAAAGTAAGATACTCGCTTCCCAAATCGGGCATGCCCATGCTCAAGAGTAATGTAATCATGGCTGCCAAATCAAGTACACTATGGATCCATGAGTAATAAAAGCATATTTGATGTCCATGGCCACAAAAAGATGTACACAACATATCCATATAATATATAAAAGTAACAATCATGGCCATGAGAGAAATACACAGTGGATCCATGGAAATGTAGATCATAGCCACGAATGGATACACAATGGAGCTATGTTTCAGAATCAAAGAGACAACGATAGATTGCTGATGTACCACAGACAATGATTCCCCTTGTGGCCAGTGTGGGGGAATGGTCTAGGACAATCATTCTTCTTGGCAGTCACTCTGAGTAGTGGTCAAGTAGAATGGTCTGTTGATTTTTCAATAAGAATGGTTAAGCATGAATTTCATTCCATTTTAGCATTTGATAACCATTAATGTTGTAGCAACCAAGATCATAAGAATAAACACCATGCACAAGTGCACAATAAGTATCCTGGGAAACACTTATCAAACAAGGGAGAAAAAACCAGCTAAATCCTTTTCTATACTCTTCAATAGTAATACCTTTCACCACCAAGAATTAATTAGCACAAAAGAGGGTGCTTAAAACCCTAGAACTAAGCGCCCAAGAGGGTGTGCACTTTTCCCAAGAGGTGTACTACGCTGAAACCAGAGCTCACCTGATGATATGATTCCTCAGTAGAGTTTGCCTTTGCTTATACTAGGTGAACACTGTCCAACGCATAAGTTTCTATTAGCTGCGGAGCCCGATCTCACTAGCTATAATATAATTAATATTAACAGTTAATTATCTTTTACGGTAATTACCGATCACGTGGAAAAGGTGGGACAGGCCTGTACCTTTACATTACAGTGGGTTACATCGCGAGATTAGAACTCTTGAACATTATAGAAAGGGATCTTATACACCACTAGTGCTCATCCACTAGGGGCACATCCATAGGGATGTCCATATCTCCCATCAGCGCATTACATAGAAGAACCACTTTTCACTAGTGCTCAACCACTAGGATCCGTCCATGCATTGCTGATCCACAGGCATGTCCAACTCAGCGGATCTTCTTTCCCATTGCATTACCACGGAGTCATGCAGGTTTCTTGTCAACTCTTTTGCTCAGGAGGCTAATACATCATCATTTACCGGTCTCATGACGATGCACTTAACACTTTGGGATTTCCTGCAGTTCTGTAGTAGCACCGACCACATGCACATCCAACTTTGTAGATCTCCTTTCTCACCGCATTACAGGGAGGAGGAGAATCATATGGAGTTCTTCTCAGCTCTCTGAGAGGAGGCCATCTCTACATTCTTTCTCTGTCTCAGGATAGGATCACACACCCCTCTCGAGGGCTTTCTATTAGGTTTATAAGCTGGAGAATGTCTCAAGTAAGCACACCAATCATCAACACTCCCTCTCGGTTAGGGGCGTTCTTCGTAATGTACCAAGTTTCACACGGATGTACTTTGAACTTCGTCTTGGAACAGTCCTCCTCCCTCTCAACTAAGGGAGGTATTCTTCACCAAGTTAATTTGGTGAAGATATGCACAATCTGCTCATGTGGGAAGGTATTGCATGTGTACTATTTTCCTCTGCATCGCTATCTTTGATATAATGATGTTTTATCTCAACATGTTTAGATCGATGAAACAATAGGTTCTCAAGGAGCTTTACACAACTTTGGTTATCATCCTTAGGATCCATCATGATCAAGTAAATATGTCGAGGAAACTTGGCTGAAGCCATCGCGCTTTGCACTCAATGATACATGTACTCTTCTTTGTGGTATTTTCAAGGGCCATGTATGTTGTTTCACGCTACCTTCGAGGAAACCATGACAACTTTTATGTTAAGACAACAACCAAATGCTTTCTTAAGTTAGCTGTGCTCTTTGCTCAATCACGTATCGTATCACGCAAACTTCGGGTTCACATTGGGGAATATCTCAATATATGTTTTACTTGCTATCAAGTGAGTGCGTCTCCAAGTGACTCATGGATTATCTATGTACGTTTATCACAAGGCATGAATCATGTCTGGTGTTAACCAAATACAAAATTGATCCAATCAATTGTCTGTAAAAGTGTGGATCAATCTCTCCTGAATCATCATCATTCATTTTTCTTCAAATCCATCAACGGTGGTTTTGCATTTTGTTATACAGAACTTCTTTAATATTCGCGTATGCTTTTCCTTGACTTGGGAAATCTTTTGGTCCTCGTCATACTTCTTGTCCCAAGAATTAATACATCATACTCAGATCCTTCATCGAAATCAAAAGTCAAGGCTTGCTTGTTTTCAATAATAGGGTTTACGAATAGGATTATCAAAAGCAGACTCTTGTCATAACAATAGTAATATAGGTTTTGGATCAACAACACCCTTGCTGAGACTCTCAAACTCATTAAGAATCCATTCATCTAATATTGTTTCCAACTCATGGATGGTAGTATGGATGGAAGTGTATTCGGTCTCATTGGATCAAGTGTCACATCATAGACATCTCCCTCTATTTGTGAGGTCCTCTAGTTTGTATTTCTTGACACTTACGTGGGTTGCATGCTTTCTCTTGGAGTTACCACATACTTCCCTTATGGTTTCTGAATAATATCTTATACACCATCCTATTATTTAAGATATCTGCGGTATTCTTACGGTAAGGCATCTTTCCATGCGGCTCTTTTTGTTTCTTCATTGAAGTGGCTCATGACTAAAGGGATGGTTTTGAAAAACCTTTTGCTTTCTCAAGGTGTCCCTTGAGTGACTTGTATGTCTCTCTGTCTTCTAGTAGAGTTTTGTAGATCATGGGCATGCCTTTTATGCCCCACTATAATATCTTTGGTTATATCAACTAGAGAAACTGGATTAATTGGAATAATGTATGTCTCCCTCTACAGTGAAGGTATTAATCTCAACTGTCAATCTCCCATGCGAGATTATGCAGGTTTGTTGAATGGATATCTCTTCTTTAAGGACAACATCTCTGCTTGTCTCGCACAATAATCAATCAAATATGGTTTTGGACTCAGGTACAGGGGATAATGGTCCAAGTCTTTGAGGGCTCCTATACTCAGGATAATATCCTTCATTTATTTAAAATGCAATCAACTATAAAATTAGAATCAATTGATTTACACACCTGGTTTGTAGTCATTACTTTTATATTTTGGGGAAGTACTTCTCCCTCTCTCTTATCTTCATTATTTTTGGGGAATTGGATGCGGATCAATGTCGGCTGATGAAAATATTGTCTTCCCTTCTTCACGGTTGGGCCGGTTTCTTGCATAGTGTCCATATTTGTCACATCGAAGCACTAAATTTACGAAACATCTCTTCTTTTAGAATCTTCCACTCCTCTATTTCTAAGTCCTAAAGTTCTTCTTGAGTTCAATCTGTCCATAGACGATCAAGGGTTGGTAGAGCTTCTCTTCCAATGATACTCTTAAGGAATGGCTCCCATGATTTTTGGAGGTTGTTGAGAGTGGTTAACACAAGTTCTCTATCATACATGATAAGTTCTCAATGGTTTCTAGTTGTTCTTTAATCTATGATATTTTCATAAAGAAGATGGAAGCAATGCTTGCTACCGTTATCTTGGTACTTTGAAGTTGGCTCTTCAAGGTAAGAGTCTTGAGGGTGTTGTCACTTTCAAACATTTCTTTTAATGCTTCATGCATATCATAAGTTGTCTTCAAGTTGACAATACGAGGGAGTGAATATGATCTCTTCTTGAGTAGATGATTAATTTTCTTGCTTTGACATCTTCTTCCTTTTCTTATCTTCTTCTCTGCATTTTGTAGTCTGTTATTAAGTAAGGTTTTAGTTACGCATCAAAGATCATCTTCTTCAAAGGGTGACCTAAAGAAACTAGCAATTTCCGAGGGCTGAAGTTGCTTGCTCCTCAAGCCTATCCTCTACTAATGCTTTATTCTTCATTTGTTTGGCTTCTTCAAACTCTCCTGTTGGATTTTGAAACCCTAATGATTAGGTTGAATTAGTAGCTTTGGATTTTGTTGGACTTATGGTAACAATAAACTTGATAGTGTCACCTAAATGCTTGTTGAATTAAGAAAAATGTTTCTTCAAAGGTTCAAAAATTTGGATCAAGAGATTACCTTTGAGGAAATTTGACACCTAGAAACCCTAGGGGCCAAAACTCAAAATCCTCGAAAATTCACTTTGAAGGTCTCACGGAGATGCGCTAGGAGGAATTAAAGCACAACTTGGTCCAAGTTTTAGCTCCAACTTCAACTTATAAAGAGGTGAAGGGGCTAATCAAGTGAGGGTTGTACACATTTCTGCAGAAACCCTATAGGCCGTACAAAACTGCAGAAGAAAAGGACGACTAGCTTTGAATGCTTGTGCATGGGTTCTTCAAGACCTATGCTCCGATACCGTGTTGATTTTTCAATAGGTAAAGTTAAGCATGAAGTTCATTCCATTTTAGAACTTGATAACCATTAATGTTGCAGAAACAAAGATCACAAGAAGAAGCACCATGCACCAGAACAAAAGAAGTATCCTGGGAAGGCAACTTCTCAACAAGGAAGAAACCGACCAAATCCTTTGCTATATTCTTCAAGGAAATACCTTCACCACCAAGAAAAAAAAACTAGCACACAAGAGGATACTTAAACCCTAGAAGACTAGCACCCAAGAGGGTGCACACTTTTCCCAAGAAGGTGTACTAGCTGAAATTTCCAAACTCACGCAAAATATATGATTTCTCAATGGGAATTTACCTTTACTTATACTAGATTGAGCCTATCAGCTTAAGAAGTGTCTATTGGCTGCCGGGGCCGACCTCACTAGCTTATAATATAATTAATATTAACTTGATTAATTATCTTTTACATTAATTACCGGAGTCCACACATTAAAGATTGGTCAACTGTACCCTTTACATTACAATTAGGGTTACAAGGTCGACTCTTGAAAAATATATCAAGGGATCTAATACACCCTAGTGCTCATCCTGGGAATATAGGGATGCCCTTATGTTTGTCCATTACCTGAGAAGAACCACTTCTTCACTAGTGCTTTCGGTAGCTAGGATTAAATTCACAGTAACCATCCATAGAGCACATCCACTCAACAAATCTTCTTTCCCACTACATTACACATGAGAGTCATCCAGAGTTTGGTCAACTACGCTATGAGGAGGAGGCTAATACATCATCTTCATTTCTATTCTCATGGCGATGCACCCAACACTTTAGGAATTCACACGTTCACCTTGTGCTCAAGTATTGCGTCCAACTCTACAACTCTCCTTTCTCATTGCGTTACCGCACAGGAGATTCATCTGAAGTTCTTCTCAACTCCTTGTAAGGATGAGGCCATCTCTACGTTCCTTTCACAGTGTCTAAGATAGGAACCACACACACCCTCTTCAGGGGATTCTCCAGGGTTTGTAAAGCTAGACAATGTCTCCATTAGCTTCTGATCATCAACATGGTCCCTCTCGTCAAGCAATCATTCTTCGAAGTTCATAGTTGTGGCGGAGTTTTGAAGAATGGACATTTTGGAGTTGGTGCAAGGCAGTGATTCCCGATAGGAAATGGTCGAACAATCATTCCTTAGGGCGGACTCATTCTATTCATGTTACACTATGATTATTGTTGGAGGAATTGCCAGTTAGGTGAATGGTCTAGGTTAAACAATCGGGGGCCGGAGACATTCCCTAGGGAATCTCATTCTCTTCAGGTTTCACTATGACTAGTGCAGGAGATAGCCCAATTCAGCGAATGGTATGAACCATAAATCATGGACAATTATTCTTCTATGCTTGAGAAGAATGATCGAGATAGCCATGGTTGATGTTTTACTTTCTGAGGGGATATGCTCTTCCATATCTCACACATATGTGAGTGGGCCAAGATATTGAGGATGACTCGGTTTATATCGTGATATTATTGTTTCTATCAGGAGTTGATATCAGATGATATGATTGCTATGGAAAATGTATGTCTTTGAATTGATGGATGTATGTATGCTATTGTGGTGGATGTGTTCCCTTGGTTGTGACTATGTGTCACGATTAAGTAGTCGTGTGCTACTTGGTGTGGTTATTTACCGAATCGTAGTTGTGTGTACTACTATGGATGAACATGAATTGTGTTCTATTGAATGACATTGTTTTGATTTCCGTAACTGTGAATTATCGGTAGTGTTGAAAATGATTATCATCTAGATGGATAATTAATGCTGAGTGGACAAAAGATTCTTTCGAGGGAAAATGGTCAAGGACATTTATTCTTTTAGGATGTATGTCTAGATTAGAAGAATAGTCCTTGTAGCTAGTGGCGTGGCATCCAACATCTATTGGAATAATTATTCTTCTAGGACATATGCGGATTAGAAGAATGGTTCAACTGTATCACTACGTGGGTGAGTATTATTCAACATCATGCGGAATTACCGGTTGCCCGAGATAATCACGGTTAATTATTTATCACGATAATCTATGATGATGATGATGGTGCTTTTGATCTAATCATGAGATACCTTGTATGGCTATGATGATGTTACTAGTTAGATGGCATGTTTGTGCTCAAGACCATTGATTTGTACTCCCTAGCTAAGAGGGAGTGTTGATATTATAGTAGTATTGGGAGATGTATTAACCTCCACATGTAACTTTGACAAGAATAGAATATTTTGTGAAGCAAGAAGAAACCCTTAAAACGTTGGATAATAATCCTAGAAAACAAGTTGGCTAAATGATATTTGTATTGAGCTTTTAGCCTCCAAATCGAAGTGGGTCTAGGCGACTAGGAAGCGGTATAAATATAGGGCGTAAAATCTCATTTGACACACATATGCTTCATAGCGCAGAAATGTAAGAGTGCGCCTTGTAGAAGGCCCGAGTAGTGCGCAAGGAGATGCAGGTCGATTCACGACTCACTATTACATTTTTGGTTTTAGGATTAGACTTTCTGTGGTTATGGTTTGGAATTTTTTCCTTGTGTGCTAGCTCTAGAGAGGTACACTACATTGATTGGTTATTAGGCCTAGGGTTTGCTTCCGAAATTATTCTTTGTCAAGGTTAAGGTGCTCGGGGTAGCTTCAACCTATGGTTGGGTGACAATATTGCTATATTATCTATGGTTAAACAAGAACTTACACCTATTATTTTCAAACAAGAGATTCATTTGAAGGAGAGGAATTAGGAATCCTCCATCATCTAGCGAGGAGAAATTTGGAAGAACTTCAGACATAAATGACCAGAAGGAACCACATCCAAAGGAAATACGATTGACATGTATGATGTGGAATAACTTTTGGCGACATAGATATTATGCGTAGGTCCATCCGGCTCCGTCCATCCATTTCCTCGGGGTCCATCCTCCGATCCGTCCATTTCCATCCGGCTCCGTCCTTCCCCCGTCCATCCATCCTTTCCATCCTCCATCCATCCATTCCTTCCTTCCTCCATTTCCATTTCCTCCATCCATTCCTCCGTCCATCCGTCCATCCATCCATCCATCCATCCACTCCATCCATCCTCCTCCATCCTTTCCTCATTTTCCATTCCTTTCCATTCCTTCCTCCCTCCCTCCATTCCTCCATCCATTCCTTCCTCCATCCTCCATTCCTCCATCCCCCACCCCCCACACATCCATTCCATCCATTCCATTCCGGGCTCCATCCAGCTCCTTTCCTCCATCTCCTCCTTCCTTCTTTCCATTCCTCCACTCCCTCCGTCCTCCACTCCATCCGTTTCCATTCCATCCTCCTTCCTTCCATTTCCTCCATCGGCTCCATTCCGTCCATTCCTCCATCCGGTCCATTCCATTTCCTTCCATTCCATTTCCTCCATCCATCCATTCCTCCTTCCTTCCTCCATCCATTCCTTTCTCTTCATCCGTCCTTTCTCCGTTCCTCCTCCATTCCATTTCCTTCCATTCCGTCCGTCCATCCACCGTCCATCTTTCATCCGTCCATCTTCCATCCTCCTGTCCGTTTCCTTTCATCCTCCTTTCGTCTTCCTCGTCCGCCGTCCGGCGTTTCCTTCCATTTTTAGACTTTCACCCGGGAAGAAGGAAGGAGGAGGAGAGTGAACCCGTTGACAAAGAAGGTAAGGATCAACATCCATTCGATGTCCATGACATAAAGTGCTTAAATGAGAAGCATCAAGAACATTCCGGACATTCGAGTGGTCCACAACCAACCCGATAGTCCTACATTCAACTCAAGAATGTTCAAAGTGGCTATCAAGGGGGCACCAACGTTTCTAAGGAAAAGCACAAGAATCTCCTTGGGAAGGGGTCCTTTGGTTGCTATCCTCAAGAAATTTGTCCATGACATTCTTATGCATAGTTTCATCCCTTGCAGGATTGTCCATGTTCGAAAAAATCTCACACACTGAATCAGAAAAATTAGTGGTATAAAACCCCATGCCTTCTAGGAGGCGGATCCACACTTTCAAGAGAAAGACTAGGGGTCCTTCCCAACCAACAGAACGATTGGTCGACCAATTTGAATAAATGATCCAAAAGAGGTGACACTGAAATAAACTAAGGCCAAATATACAAAGTAACACTCCACTAAAATTCCCTAAGAAAGGAATCGCAAATAAATAACTTCTCCAAAACCTTAGCTCTCAAATTATGGATAGGGTTGTGAAATTCAAAGAAATGTAAAGAGTGGAAAGAGGACCTTCACGGTATTTACCGACATGGGTTGATCAAGTCCCAAGACCAATGAACGAAGGAGTGAGAATCAACTACCCCAACCTTCACTTACCAACCCTACTCGGTGAAAGTAACCCTCACTTGCTGCCGGAGGCGCCTCCGGTTATTGATAACATGATACAGCGTCTTCCTCAAAATTACCATGGGAATTCCCGTAGTCATCTATGAGATACCTAGGAAAACAAACTATGGATACCAACTTGCAACCAACATTTGAGGGGTATATTCGACAATTGGGATCAAATGTATGGGGAGGATAACAAAGCTCGAAGCTTCAAAAGTGTCACCTCTCACAGAGGTAAATGTAATAGAAAGACGCTAGTGAAATCCCCAATATACGATCTCTTCACTACGCTTAGTCAAGCTTTGGAGGAATTGTCTCCTGCGCTCCAGATCCACTTGTGACCTTGTGTTTAGCTTTTGTGTTAGAGGAGGCTCCTAGCTATACTTATACAAAAATTGGATTTGATTCTCCCTACATCATACTCCTATGCTTGTTTACATGCGTTGTATATTTATCTCTCTAATCCAAATCGAAGGCTCTAACCCTAAACTTATTTGTAAACTCTAGAAACAAAGATTCTAGTAAAATTTTTAAATTTAACATTCATTTTTAGCGATTTTTTTTACTCAAAGGATACATATGTGCAATTGATCACATTGAGACTCTTGCAAATGAAACTTATGTAGCGGCAAATAAAACTTTTACACTAATTCTTCAATGAAAAGAGTTTCAAAAGTAAAGATGCAGACAAAATTTCCAGAGCTACTCAGTACGTTTTTCTCTTTCTAATGCAAAGATATGATACAGCGTTTTGAGAGAAAGAAATGAGGAAACAAGGGGTTAACCTACTTTTTTTTTTTGAAATTCTTTCAATATGAGGAAGGGAACAAAATCTATGCTAATATTTTTTCTTTTTTCAAATATGAAGCAAAACAAAGCAGCGAAGAAGGAAGAGACCTAACTAGCAGAAAACTAGGGTTTTTCATTTTATTTTTCTTTCTACTAAAGAAAAACTAACAAAGATGTTAAAAGAAGTAAAATTTGTGGTTTTATGAACGAAAAATACAAGGAAATCCCTGAAAAGGTAGAACTGATCCGGTAGGATAGCCGATTTGGCCACTTACTGGCACCGACCCAGCTCAAAAGCAGGTTTTAAGCAATTTTGAGTTCACTGGCTAACGAGGTTTTAACTTTTTGAGTCACGGGAGTCGCGAAGGTTTTAAGAAGTCCGAGGTTCTCAATGATATCCAGCATAATTGACCCCACAAAATGAATCTCCTCGGCGATACCTTTTCCAACGAGCTATCATGCGTCTAAAAGCGGCGATCATGTAGCGTTACGACCCGGGGAAGTTGATGTACTAACACCCAAATGGGGGTCCACATGACTTTGGCGCTTCATCTCTCCTAGGGTTAAGGTTTTACCGGATGTCTGGGGTTTTGACATTCCCATTTATTGTAAAAATCTTGAGCTTCCATTGTAATCATATTCTTGCGAAGATAAAGTAGCCTTTACATCTCTTCTTAGAGATAGGGTTGCCACCATTCTAAAGCGAAGTCTTTCACTCTACAGCCATTTTATAGCAGTCATGGGAACAACATTAATAGAAGTGTGTATTACTATATCCACAATGTTTATGGTTTGCATCTAAATTATATTTATGTTATATTATTATTGGATATCTGGCGATATCGTGCATTTCTTTATTATATGTCGGCTCTCATTTCATTTGAGAAATAATCCGTTAAATTGAGGTATGGTATACTACTCTTGATTGTTTTCGGTTACATGTCCCGTGGTCAGAGTATAGAAAGTTGGGTCTAGAGCTTGTCTCTGTTGAATACAATTTCTCTCTTACACCAAAGAAACCCTCAATGGCCGGAAGAAAGAAAAAGCAGTGAGCATACAATCTTATCAATATGTTTCTTGAGCAAACTCTCATGCGTATAGGAATGATGTAAAGGAGAATTTGCCACATACTAGCGCCCGCACGATTAGCATCATGCATCTTCATCAAAAGCGACCACTTTGGAGATACAAGCCTTTCAAGGTACAAAGTTAATTTTGATATTCCTATATTTTAATGTTAGATAGATGCAGATGTTTTGGAGAAATAGTTGAATCTATTATAGGGTAATTTTTTACATTGAAAATATCACCTTCACTCCTTAAATCTCTCCCCAAGCCGCCGAAACATTGGTGGAAAACTTACTTGGGGCGAGTTCCACATAGAGGTCACGGAATATGGGATCACGATCCCACTTGGGATTTTGTG
This sequence comes from Picea sitchensis, assembly GCA_010110895.2. Taxonomy (NCBI): domain Eukaryota; kingdom Viridiplantae; phylum Streptophyta; class Pinopsida; order Pinales; family Pinaceae; genus Picea; species Picea sitchensis. The sequence continues at coordinate 8,744 of SNQJ01S0080093.1, read as the reverse complement.
TGGATAAAGGGAACAATATTACCCGTTGGCAGCTTCTGAGGGACCGGTACATGAGGATGGACCACTTCGAGCAAAGAGAGGGCCAAAGCGTTAGGAGTTCATAATACGCTTCGCTTTATGCGCGCAAGTTGGGTATCAAAGAGATTTCAGTGACATTTGGTTACGAAGGCTGAAGTGGGCTCTACAGGACATCAGGGCCGAAATGGATTTTTTGGACATCTCATCACTTCGTGTTGCCGATATATTCTGTTAAAATTAGAAGCCCGAAATTTAAAGTACCAAAACGAAGGCGAAAATTGATTACTCAAAATCCTTAACAACCAAATTATGACAAAGATAACCCTAACAGATAGTCTCTCGAAAACTATTCCAAGACATGGGAAAAGAAGGGTCGTGGGAAGACAAATAGGTTTTTGAAAAATGAATTGTGATTTACGCAAAGCCACGGCATAACACCAATGAATGTCACTCAAAACAATCATTAGTGGATGATATCTTAGAACGGAGTGTTGAACCGATTCGGTGATTTTGAAAATACTTACGGTAGGGGCCGGATCATTGATGCATACCTCAGCGCTGGCCAGCCGTGACCACAACAATTATTGAGGAAGAACCGAGATCACAGAAGAAGGGGCTGATATTTTCATTCAGGATATTGTGGGTGAAGGGGACCCGGCTACATTTTATTGTTGATGGCGAGGGGCTTGGAGAAACCTCATCTCAGTAGAGGTTGTCTAACAATTGGGATTGTCGACAACACCACGCACGCAACCATACAACATCGAGATTTGGCTTGGAAGGGCCGAGATCTCCGTAATGGAAGTAGTGTCGCATGTACTATTGCATTCAACCCTTCAAGGATGAGGTGTCATGTGATGTTGCCATGCTTGGATGTCGTGATGTTCTTTTGGGCCATCCACATATGTGGAAACTCCATGTTGTTTATGAGGCTCCGACCCAGTAGTGTCGTTGTTGTTGCTGGGGGTCATCTCTGCAAATACTAAGAGGTAGTTCAATGTTCCGCAAAAGTGTCTTGGTAGTATATCATACCGCAAAATTCAACTTCTTCACAATCGTTTCAAAAGGAGAATAGAAGGACATTTTACCAATACACTACAGCCTAGCCCTGCCTTCTATCCAATAGAAGGCGGTCGACAAAGGTTAATAACAAGGAAGTGAAAGATTCCTTCTTCACACCTTCCTTTGTAGCTCGACTTGTTGAACAACTTCAACTGATAGGTTCATGAAAGAGACTTCCCGCAAACAAACAACATGATGTCTCCAACAATACAAACAACTCACCAAGAGATCACCGGATCAACAAATGCTTCCTCTCACAGGAACTCCAGCGCCAATGGAGACCGGTGATTCCCTAAGGAGGAGGATTGATCAGTGGATATGGAATTTGAAGCCGCACCTTTGTTGGCTCAAAGCGGTTTTACGGCAATTTTGGAAGTTTACTGTACTAGCGAGGTTTTAACTTTGAGGGAGGCCATGGTGAGGCCTAAATGAGGTTTTATATCTAGGTTCTCAATGATATACAAAGGAATTATTGGGCTTCCAAAATAATCTCCTTGACAATACCTTTCCATTGAGCTATCATCTAAAATGGAATCGTATGCAAAGAAGTTCTGACCCACAGAAGTTGATGTACTAACTTGCCAAACCTTGGTCCACATAACTTTTGATGCTTCAAATCATCTCCTGGGGTTAGGTTTGGATGTCTAGGGTTTTGGAATTCCTTTTATTATTATGGAAATGGATTTCAGGAAAGACCTCATTGTAATCATCTTCTTCGCAATCGCGGTAGCCGAATCACATCTCTTCTCGAGGAGATAAAAATTTGCCACCATTTAGCGAGTGCTGCTGTTTTACAATCTCACGTACATTTTATTTCATTAATTTAAATTGTGTATTATTGTATCTACGTGTTTATGGTTGCATCTCTGATATATTTCTATTTAATAATTGGATGTCACCCAGCGATATCTACGTGCATTTTATTTATTATATGTCGCTCATTTTGTGCGAAAATAAATGGATCGATGTAATTTATCATAGCGGAGTTGCTCTTGATGCGTTTTTTGATTACATGTGTCCTGACGAGTTGAATTATAGAAATTTGGGTCGAGCTTGTCTCTCTCTTGAGAACAATCTCTCGCACGCGAAACTCTCAATGGCGGAAGAAAGCTGACGAACTGAATAGTCCTATTAATCTGTTTAGCAGAGCAAGCTCTCACGCGACAGGGAGATGAAATGATGGAGAATTTTTCCCATCTAGCCCAATGCCTTCGATAAGCCGATCCGGTGGATATCGATTAAGCCCACCCACCAACACAAGCTAGCTCAAAACCAGACAATTTTGACAATTTACTATTTTTAGCGAGGTTTTAACTTAGGGCCATTTTGAGGGGCCCAAATGAAAGTTTTTGAGATCAAGGTTCTCGGTGATATTCAAAGGCATAATTGATCCCCAAAGGTAATCTCGCCGAAATACCTTTCCAACTTGAGGTATCCCTGCCTTCATAGCGATGGTATGCAAAGTTCACGACCAGGAGTTAATGTACTCACTTACCAAATGGGGCCCACATGACTTTTGGCACTTGATCTCTCCTAGAGTTAGGTTTTTGGATGTCTACGGTTTTGACATTTCACGTTTATTGTAAAATGCCTTGAGAGCCTCATTGCCAATCATTTTCTTACAGTAAAGTAGCGATCACATCTCTTCTGAGAGATAAAAATGCCACCATTCTGGCCAGGTCTTTCACTCACGTATTTTTATAGTCTACGTACATTTTATTTCGTCGTAGAAATGGAGTGTATTGCAGCATATCACGTGTTTATAGGACACCATCTCTAATACATTTTGTCCTTATTATGGAATATCCATGATATCTCACGTGCATTGTTTCATTATATCTCCGATTTCATTTCATACCGAAAATAATCGAACAGTATCCGGACGGTACATCTTGATAAATTTTTCAATTACATGTCCTCGGCGAGGTCAGTGTATAAGTAAGTTGGGTTTCAAGCTTGTCTCTCTTGAGAGACAAGATCAAGACCCAAAACCCTCTCAATTATGGAAGAAAATAAAGCGGCCGAATGAGACGATCCTATCAATCATTTGCCAGAAAACTCTCAGCGACAAGGGATGAAGATGATGAGGGTACATCCTTCAACTGCCCGATGGCATGGGGCACATCTTCCTCAATTGGCAATTTTGGAACCCTCGCCTTTCAAAGGTACAAGGTTGAAATTTTGATATTCTTGTATTTGAAGACGGATGAATCTGAAGCCCTAGAAAAATGGTTAACTTTCTGTTAGAAATGTTCACAACTTTTCCAACAAAGATCACTTTTCACTCCTTAAAGCTCTCCACTCATGTCAAAACATTGGTGGGAAACTAAGAGACAGAAGTTCCGCGAGGAGAGTCAAAAAATATATGGGGCCGATCCACTTGGGATTTTTGTGTGGATGCGGTAAAGGGAGAGTATTACCCTGTTGGCAACTATGAGGGTCGGTACATGAGATGGACCACAACGTGGCAAGAGAGGGGCCAAATGGTCAGTTCACTAATGTCTTCCATACCTTTAGCACCAAGTTGGGTATCAAGGGCTTCGGTGACATTTGGTTAGAAATACCAGGGAACCTACTACCGGTCACATCCAATTTAGAATGGATTTTGGACATCTCATCACTTTCGGTCTTTGCTTATCGATATCTTTGTTAAAATTGGTAATTTAAAACGCTTGCTTACCGGAACAAAGCGAAGTGAGATTACGCAAATCCACAAAGAACCAAAGAGTTTATTAAAAGCAACCCTAACAAATGATCTTACGAAAACCGATCCCAAAGACCGGAGAAGGGTCGAGAAGATAAAGAAAGGACGAAAAATGGTGTCATTTCCACAAAATCCCCTTACTTTTAACAGGTGAATGTCTCAAAGCGAGTCATTGGTGGTAGAATCAAAGAGAAGGAGCGAACCGATTAGGAATCGATTATGAAAATACGGTAAATGGCGGATCATTGATCTGAGACCCAACTGTTATTGATGCGGCTGCAACAATTCAACCCGGAAAAGACCAGCAGTCCGAAGAGGTGATGCCTTTTCGGTATTCCACTGAGATGTAGGTGAAGAATTTACCCGTACATTTATTGTTGATAGTGGAAACCGGAAGAAAAGAATCTCATCTCGGTAGAGGTTGTCAAGCGGTTAAGGATTGTTGACAACACCACCTGACCATACAACATCGAATTGGCTCCGGCAAGGATGAGATCTCCGTGTTAATAGTAATGTCGTTGTCATGGCATCCAACCCTTCGGGATGAGGTATTATGTGATGTTTTCCTTTGGATGTATGTAGCTTGATGTTCTCTTGGGGTAACCATATATGTGGAGGCAGCCATGTTGTTTATGAGTCTACACCCCATAGTGTTAAATTTTGTTGTTATGTTTGGGGGTCATCTCTACAGAATACTAGAGGTAGTTCCAACCATATTATTTCATTGATCTCGACAAAATAGTACCGGAAGGTATTCTCTTAGACTGCAAATTTTTTTCCTCTTCATGATCCAGTCAGATTGTGAACAAGAGGTCATTGCAACCACTACAGTTTCGACCCCCCGCACCTTCTATCCAATAGACCCGGTCGACAAGTTGCAACAAAACCTGAAATATTCCCTTGCACCTTCCTCTCATGTGGCTAGGCTTGTTGAGACAACCTCAACTTCAGCAGAGGGGTCGCTGACAAACTTCTACAAACTAAACACGTCTCAACAATACAAGCAACTCACCAAGATCACGAGGATCAACAAATGATTTTCCCTCTCCCCGAGGAACTCAGCGCCAATGGAGACCATTGCTTTTTTAAGGAGGAGGATTGATCCATCAATGGATATGGGTGGCCACTTACCTTTTCAACTAGATCCAAGAACTATTTTCTGGCAATTTTTGGTGATTTACTATTTTTTAGGGTTTTAACTTCGGAGGCCATTTTGAGGGGCCCAAATGAGAGTTTTCAAGATCAAGGTTCTCAATGATATTGAAGAGATGATTGAGCCCCCAAAATGAATATCATGGACAATACCTTTCGATGAGCTCACGTACCCTAGAAAAAGCGAAGATTGTATGCAAAAGTTACGACTGAGGAACTTGATGTTTTCCGCACCCAAATAGAGACCCACCTTATGACTTTTTGGTGCTTCATCTCCTAGAGGGTTAGGTTTTCGGATGTCTAGGGTTTTGACATTCACGCATAATGTTAAAAAGAGGCCTTGAGGAGCCTCATTGTAGTAATCTTCTTGTGAATCTTGGTAAGCAGTCACATTTCTTCTCATAGATAAGGCGCCACCATTCTAGCGAGTCTTTCACTCTATATTTTCACGGTCTACGTACATTTATTTCATTAATAGAAATGGAGTGTATTACTATATATCTGTGTTTATGGTTGCATCTACGATACATTTATGTCATATTATGGAATATCCATGATATCTCTGTGCATTTTTATTATATCTCCGCTCTCATTTAAGTATGAAAATAATCACGGATGTTAGTGGTATCAAAGCAGGCTGTTATTGATCATTTTTCAGTTCATGTCCACGATGAGGTTCGATTATAACAATTTGGGTCTCAAGCTTGTCTCTCTTGAAGACAATCACTCTCACACCAAAGAAACCCTCAATGGCGAAGAGAAAGCGATGAGGCGGACAATCCTATCGATACATTTGCTTGAAGACAGAGCTCTCGCAGCGACGAGGAGGGATGAAATATTAGATTTTCCACATCTTCAGCAGCGCCGATAGCATCGGGAACATCTTCATCAAGTGGCCACTTTGGAGGCACCTACCGCCTTTCAAAGGTACAAGTTAATTTTGATATTCTTGTATTTGAATAATGAGGAGAATCTGCGAGAAACCCTAGAAAAATGGTTAACTTCGTTAGAAGGTTATTTCTCTATTCACAATTTTTGACAAAGAAAGAGATCACCTTCGCGCTCATAAAGCTCTCTCCCTCATGTCAAACGTTGGTGGGAAGAGCTTGCACAGAACAAAGAGTTCCACAGAGGAGTCCGGAATATATGGGGCCGATCCGCCGGAATTTTTGTGGATGCGGTAAATGAACATTATTCCCCCTGTTGGCAACTATAGGGACCAGTACATGAGATGGACCGCACTGCGGCAAAAGAGGTCAAAACGGTTCCGAGTTCCGCCAATACCTTCCCTACCTTTTGCGCACCAAGTTGGGTATCAGAACTCCGAGCGACATTTGGTTCTAACGAAATACCGTAAGGGCTCTTTACAGATACATCCAGACTGGAAATGGATTTTCCTGGACATCTCATCACTCGGTGTTGCTTATCGATATGTTGTTGTTAAAATTGAGCAGAAATTTAAGCACCAGAACAAACGGGAATTCGGGTCCTCAAATCCGCAATAACAACCAAAGTATGACAAAGACGTCCCTAATAAACAGTCTCCCGAAAACCAGTCCAAGACACAGGGAAAGAAGGGTCATGAGAAGACAAATAAGGAACTGCAGAAAATGTTGTCATTTCCACAAAATCCTTACTGGCTTTTCGATGAATATCGCTCAAAATATAATCATTGGTGGCGAGATCAAAGGAGGAGCCGAACCACAGTTCAGAATATGATTCTGAAAATGCTGGTAAGGACAGATCATTGACGCAAACCCCAGTGCTATTGTTGCGACTGCAACAGATTCAACTAGAAGAACCAACAGATCCTGAAGAGGTGGAGCGCCTTTTTCATTCACATATGTGGGTGAAGGGGTACCCTGCTGCATTTTATTGTTGTTGATAGTGGAAGCCAAGAAAAACTCATCTCGGTAGAGGTCGATCAAACAGTTGGGATTATCGACAACACCACACTCGCAACCATGTACAACATCGGGTGGCTTCAGCAAGGACGAGATCTTCATGTTAACCAACAATTAATGCGATTGTCATGACGTATTATCAAGGATGAGGGTATTATGTGATGTTGCTTACTGGATGTATGTGATGTTGATGTTCTCTTGGGCCAACCATATATGTAGGACCTGAATTTTGTTTATGAGTCTCGACCTCGTAATTTCATTGTTACTCGACCTCGTAGTGTCATTGTTACATTGGGGGGTCATCTCTACAGAATACCAGAGGTAGTTCCAACTATTGTTCCACCTAAAAAGTGTCGCAAGGTAGTATCTCATACTGCAAAATTCAGCTTCTTCACAATCCGTTCAAAAGGGGAACTAAAGGACACTGCAACCACTACACCTTCTCCCCCTGCACCTTCTATCCAACAGAAGCAGGTCGACAAGGTTGCAACAAAACAAAAATATTCCTTCTGCACACCTTCCTCTCATATAGCTTGACTTGTTGAACAACCTCAACTTCAACAGGTTCATGACAAACTTCTACAAACTAAGCAACGCGACGTCTCCAACAATACAAGCAACTCACCAAGATGCAGATCCAACAAATGCTTTTCCCTCTTCCCCGAGAACTCAACGCAATGGATACCATTTCTTCCTAAGGAGGGAGGATTGATCCATGTGGATATCGATGGCCACCCACCTTTTCCAACTGGCTCAAAACTGTTTTCCGACAATTTTGACAATTTACTATTTTTAGCAGGTTTTAACTTCCGGAGCCATTTTGAGGGTCCAAATGAAGGTTTTTCGAGATCAAGGTTCTCAATTATATTTGAAGGAATGATTTATACCCCAAAATTAATCTCCTTGACAATACCTTTCCAACGAGCTATCACACGCCTAAAACGGAGATCGTATGCAAAAGTTACGACCCCGGGAAGTTGATGTACTCACTTACCCAAACAGGGTCCACATGACTTTTGGCACTTCATCTCCTAGGGTTAGGTTTTTGGATGTCTAGGTTTTTTGGCATTACTGCTTATTGTAAAAAGGCCTTTAAAGCCTCATTGTAATCATCTTCTTGTGAATGCGAGTAGCCATCACATCGCTTCTCAGAGATAAGCTACCACCATTCTAGCGAGTCTTTCACTCTATATTTTCACAGTCTTTGTACATTTCTTTCATTAATAGAAATCGTGTATTACTATATATCTGTGTTTATGGTTGCATCTCTGATACATTTCTGTCATATTATGGAATATCCATGATATCTTTGTGCATTTTTTTATTATATCTCCGATCTCATTTCGTACCGAAAATAATCCGGATCAGTGGTATCAGAGCAACTTGTTCTTGATCATTTTTTTAGTGCATGTCCCTGACGAGGTCGGAGTATAGAAAGTTGGGTTTCAAGCTTGTCTCTCTTGAAGACAATCTCTCTCGTACACCCAAGAAACCCTCAATGGAGGAAGCAAAGAAAAAACGACGGAGCAGACGATCCTATCAATCTGTTGCTTGAGCAAACTCTCACGCGACAGAGGGACGAAATGATGGAGAATTTTCCCCACATCCTTCAACGCCTGCCAATAGCATCAGGCACATCTTTATCAAGTGGCCACTTTGGAGGCACCTCGCCTTTCAAGGTACAAGTTAATTTTGATATTCCTGTATTTGAAGGACAGATAGATGCAGAAACCCTAGAAAAATGGTTAACTCTGTTAGAAGGTTATTCTCTGTTCACAATTTTTCCATCAAAGAAAAGATCACCTTCGCACTCCTTAAAGCTCTCCCTCATGTCAAACATTGGTGGGAAACTTACTAGGAGCAAAGTTCCACAGAGGAGTCCGGAATATATGGGGCCAATCCCA
>SNQJ01S0080091.1:4405-30415 GCA_010110895.2 Picea sitchensis | reverse complement strand
AACATAAAAAAAATGGAGAGAGCACCTTTTTTTGGGTTATTTTAAAAAATTAATGTATTGTTATTTTGTTATTATGAATGAAATATTTATAAAGATGAAAACAGTATATATATATATATAATTATAATGGTGAAAACTATATTTATGTTATATAAAAGTTGATTTATAACATATACATACATATAATAAAAAAATCACAATTTTAACCATGTTTCTTTTTATATAAAACACGCAACTATTATAAATATTAATTTTAATATTTCATTGTTCTACCACTAAAAAAATCACCAGTTTCATAAATGTTGACTTTAATCTTAAAAGCTTTTGACTAATATATATTTCTTAATTTAGTTTTTTATTGGTCTAATATACTTTTTGACTTAAGCTTGAGTTTGAGAGTTCATGGTTGTTAAAAGTTGTTAAATGACTCACATACTTATTATGGCTTGAAAAGTATGCATTTGGTATTTATTACAACTTTTACTGGAGGTGGGATGGCCCAATCACATTCGTTGAGGTGATCATTGCTTTTAGTAGACCTGAGGAGACATTCGACAATTATGCACTAGCCTTTAGTTGGTTTTGGATGTCTATCACCATCCATAGAAGGATCATTGATGTGAACAGAGGGAGGGATGCAATGGGCAGCCATGCATTGGCCCTCTTCGCTGTTTTGGATAGCTACATGAAGAGATTAGATTATGTACATGAAGTTGGTAGCCAACAAAGTGAGTCAAGTTGTTTGGGCAGCTGGAGTCTCCCTAATGTGTCAGGGAGACCTTGGATTGTTTCATAGAAAAATCCTTTTAGATGCATTTGAATAATAGGAATAATGATAACCCAATGTCCAACATTGGAATACTTTAGGGACCTTGTGATCCTCTATATCTATATTAAGGGTTTGATTGGATAGATGTGGTTTGTTTACACTGAGATCTAGAGAATCTATGCAACTTGTAGATCGTGCAACTGTTATCAAGGCAACCTGAGTTGGCCATTTGAGGAGGGGATGGGATTAAGGAGGACAACTTGGCCTCGCCAGAATAGGATTAAGGAGGACAAATGTGATTTATTCCTTACTAGCCATCACAAGAATGTTGTGCATGCACGTTTGGGGGCAAGTAATAAGATAATTTCCTAATGTAATGCAAGGGGGTACATCATCACGTTTGGGGGGCAAGTAATAAGATAATCCCCTGATGTAATGCAATAATGCAAGGGGAAACATCATCATGTCTATGGTAAAATTTATATTCATCACATTATAATATCAATATCACATATTGAAAGATGGTTGTTTTAGGTTAGGGTTAAGATTAAGTTTGGGTGTATTTAAAAAAAAAAATGATATTAGGATGAAGATTTGCAATTAAATAAGTTATGAATATGTGTTATTTTCATAGAGATTATAGGTTCAAATTCTAAGAATAGGGTATGTATATCTCTATAAACTAAATAACTAGGATATGTATATCTCTATAAACTAAATAATCAAATTATGGCATAAAAATAGTCTTTAATCCCATAAACAATGGGAGTTGTATATCAATTTGGTATCTAGCTTTGTCATGACCTTAAAATTAAATTATTATTATTATCAACCACAACAATGTGGTGAGTCATTGTAAACAACAACTCGATTGTGTAAAGCTTGAAGTGTTTTGACCATTAAAGTATGGAAATAGTTTGTCATTCGTGAAAGCACTATTATGATGTCGCAATAGGGCCAAGCCCAATTACAAAGTGTGTTTATGTTACGTGTAAATTAAGTGAAGCACATTAACACGTGGATAGAAACAAGAAATTAACAAATAGTCAATTTGAAATAAATAAAAAATAAAAATTGCAAGGCATTGGGTCTAACCCGCTCAATTTAAAAGAGTGAACTACAAATAATGTCATGATAATAAACGATAGACAAATTTGTGTGCATCAAGTTATGGGTATAATACTAAAGAGCTTGACGTGTGAGGAGAAAATGTAATGGTAATAATTGTAGAGAGCTCGATTCATGAGGATCACGACTCATGAGTACAAAATTGTAAAACCAAAACTTAAATGATCTTAAACCACTTACAATCTATATTTGATATTTTTATTTTCACAGTAGCCCTCCTTTGATTTTGGCTAGAGTTGGGGTACATTTCTCAATGGGCGCAATACAAATAAGGATTTTGATAAATATTTATACAGTGAAAGAGATAAAAATTGCAAAGTCAATAAGAAAGATAACAAACTCCTACAATTCTTGGGATTTAGTGCATTGTTGTTGAAGTTGGCATGGACTTGGTTAACTTCAATCATTGGAAATGGTGGGTACATTGATGGATTCAACTATATCATTCCATTAACATGACCCAAAAAACTAGAGTTGAGATAGTACACTGGAATGCATGTCAATATGTTGAAGACACCATGTGGTTCAAATGTAGATGTTTGGATTAATGCCATGCTTGAGATTAGGCATGGGTTTTGGAATCATTGATGGGAGCAATCTCGATGAAGGCGAGAGTTGAAGTGTGTGAAGTGAAAGTGGCAAACCCTAAAGAGTGCATGGTTTCCATTGTATTAAGCATCGAGAAAGCTATGCCACGAACCAAAAAGGTGCTAAGGCATACAAGACACCTACAAAAAAGAAAACAATGCATTGTATAGACTTTGATGAAGCGAAGTTTGTGTAAGTAGTCAATGTAAATCTCCAAACTTTAAGTCACAGCACAACAAAGCCATGTCACAACAAGAACACAAGTGTTTGACAATTAGATATCCACCAAGCCACTAGGGGTTGGGACTAGTCCTTTTCAATCTACTCAAGAATAACAAAGCATCAAGCTCACTATCAAAGTCGTACACTTCTTTGAGACCAAAAAACCTCTAAACTACTAGGCATTTAGATCTAGTTTTACATATTTTGTTATTGAACTTTGACCATTCAAACCCAAAAAAACCAAAAGAAGTTGGTCAAACCATCTCACATATAAGGCTAAATCACCATTACCAAGGAGTTGGACTTACCATGCCCACTTCATAGTGAAGTTATGCTAGTTAGAAAAAAAACAATTTACATGAAAACATACGCACCGTATACGCACAGCCCGTGGTAAGTTCAAACCTTGGGTTCCAACGTCAGCACGGCCTCAAAGTCCGACGTGGACCGACGGTCGAGGTTTCAACGAGACTTTTGTCTCCGCGTCTGCCTGGTCAGAGTCGTGTTTGGAAACACCGTCTCCACGTGGCGACACATGAACCCGCGTTAAACGTGACTTATTCAATTTTCTGTGTGCGAATCGTGCGGAGGTGGACATTTGGATTTCGAAACCCGCTATCTTTAGTCAACGCCAACGCGCTTTCTATGCGCCGTGCTGGCCTAAAAGTGGAGTCCGGGTTAGTCGCACCACCGCCAAAGTTGGCGGTCGTAGGTGGATAACGTCAATTTTCCCTAAATTTGGACGATGGGCATAAATTGGGGTCTAGCTAATCAAGGTCGGTGCCAGGGGGTCCAAGGGGACAAACCATCCCTTTCCCCGCCCTTTCAACTGCATAATTCCTAATGTCATTTGTAACCCACAACACATTCCAAGCGGTTGTATAGCTAGTCTTCTTTGTTGGGAGGTGAGTCCCTATCATGGAATGACCTGAAAATAATGTGAACATTTTTAATGGCTGAAATTAATAAGAAGATTTTTAAGTAGGAAAAAGGTTATGAAATTAATAAGATTTTTAAGTAGGAAAAAGTTTATAATATTTAGAGTTAATCTGAAATTAATAAGAAGATTTTTAAGTAGGAAAAAGGTTATGAAATTAATAAGATTTTTAAGTAGGAAAAAGTTTATAATATTTAGAGTTAATTATGGTTATGTATGTTGGGTGTTCCAAGGGGACAAATCATCCATTTTCTCTCTTTCAAGTGCATAATTTCTAATGTTATTTATGATCCACAACACATTCCAAGTTGTTGTATAACTAGTYTYTTTTGTTGGGAGGTGAGCCGTTATCATTCTATAGAGTTATAATATTTAGAGTTAACATGCTATAGTGTTAATRTTAAGAATGATTTGAAAGTAATGTGAACATTTTTAATGGCTAAAATTAATAAGATYTTTTTTAAGTAGGAAAAAGTTTATAATATTTAGAGTTAATGGATTAATTTTTGTTGATAYAATTTTAAAACTTTCATATGGAATTACATCATTGTGTRTAAATAAAATTTGGTCACTTAAATAATTYGATGGTTGTTCATAAAGGGCRTACTTCCACTCTTGCTAGATGCTTCTAGGTTTTGAACCATTAACTTGTTTCCTTATGTTCAAGGAAAACGAGCTCTGATAAAAAACGATTTTAGGTCATACACCATAACTAAAAGGGTCGATTTCAACCCCTATTAGTGTCCCCAAGATACACGGTATCCCTATTTGGTCATTGATGCTACTCGAGGAAGGATCATGTGTTATCAAGAATCAACTTGATTTGACTTCATACATGAATTCAAAAAACTAATACGGTGTTACAAATTAACCTTATGTTCAGAAAAATGATAAAGAATTAACTGATTTGGTTTAATATTATATTCTTATGATTGAAAAGATTGGACTGAAGTTTCCTAATCTTAAAGATTTTTTCCTAATAAAAAGATTTGAAATTAATATGAACATTATATTGATGATGATAAATATTATTTTTTACGCCGAAAGACGTACACCTATTGACCATGGGCACATTTAATAGGTTTTTAGTGCTTAATCAATTTTGTATGGACAAGATTAAATATTGATGGAATATTCTTAGTAGTCCCAATAAATCAATGGTTCTGATTTCAACCACTAACTTCCTCACTATTATAAAGACATCAGTTTACATGTTTGTTTTTTTACTTTTACTTAATCATATTTAAAATTTACTATGGTGGCTAGTTGATTGCCACGTATGAGTGATTAGGGTTTCATTTTATAGGCCAACCTAAACTTTTGGCCTTCACCAACCGCGTTCTGGACACACTGCCTCCTTCCAGACAATTCCTTCCGGCCACCTCTGGTCGTTTCTCTTTCCAGACAGTTCAGGTTTTGCAAGCCATCCTTTCGGCGTTCACCAGCCACGAATTTGTGGTTGTGCTAGTGGTTATCCAACCTTAAGAAAAATGATAAAGAATTAATTAATTTGTTTCAACAATTTGTTCATGTGAATGAAAAGATTGGAGCTAAGCTTTCCCATCCTTAAATTTCCACAATTTTGATGAGTTAAAAAGTTTGATCGTGTTATAAATATTTTGAAACTAAGATTTAATATGAATATAAAGAAACATTAATTTTCATAATTTTAATTAACTTAACAAGTTATAAAGTTGGATAGTATTATAAATATTTTGAAACTAAGATTTRATATGAATATAGACAAAAAAAAAAAATTGGTGGAAGTTAAAAAGTTGACAAAGTTAATCATTTTTCTATTAAAATTATTGTATAAATTCAATAGGAATTTTGCTAAAAGTTATAATTCCACCTTTTTATATAAATTTTGATCATGGAACTTTGTTCCTTTGCCCATGTTTTAAGAAAATCTATATTGTAATAATTAAAAAAAAATGTATTAGGACAAACTTTGTTTCATCCATTTAAAAAAAAAATCTTTGTTTATTTTTTAACTCACTCCAAGCATTTTAAGATAAATTATTTTTCATCATATACCCTTTTAAATACGAATATATTGTTTCAATGTGTAGGTTTTCATAGTTATTCATAATAATGCTTAAACTATTTGGAGATACACTCTATATGAGATTTTGAAACCTCCACTTTTCAAATGAACACTCCACTCATCGTCTAGGACACATAAAATATTTCAAAATCACATATCTTCGAAAAAATTTAAGCATCACAAATATATTATTTAATATTAATTTTATTTACATTTTAATTATTTAAAAAAAAAACATTAATTTAAATTTGTATATATAAAAAATATTTTTTGATTTGCTTACATAGATTCATTGATAAGAAAGAAAAGTGGCCACTGGAAAGTAAACCAAATCCATTAATTTCCACAASTKATTGATGAGATATAGTCCCTGACAAGACATACAAATTGGTTTTTTCAATGGCCTCCTATGAGARAAAGGTGGCCACGTTGTCCATATCATGCTAGAATCATCAATTCTTACCAGATAACTAAGACCAACCATTGATGAGATCAAGCACTTTTCCTATGATGAAAATCATGGTGCACTTTTTTCTTGTAATGAATGACAAGTGTTAGGTGAATATGCATAACATCGGGGTATGCATGGACCACCATGAAAATTGCATGCCGTGGCCAGCTTTATGCTGTTAGAAGTACATTTCATCCCCATGTTATCACTCCATCTATTGGCTTTTTATGTGCCTACCCCTTGGGCAACCAGAAGATTGACCTTTTAATGCCTAACCCCTAGGACCACCATGAAGATTGACATTTTATATGCCTACCCCTTATGACCACCATGAAGATTGCACGCTAAGAGATACAATCCATGTTATCATTCCATCTTGTTGACTTTTTTCTTGATATTTGGATGTTTGTTTGCCACTACCTACCACTAGCTTTTTAACATGGAAATTGTGAAATGACTTCACAATGTTGTACTATTTACTTAGAGAATCAGATTTATTACTCATGGTACCAAGAAGTCAATGTTCTAGAAGATTTAAAGAAAAAAATATAAAAGTAAAGTTAATGTGATAGGTTTAAGATTTTTTTTCTATTTTTAGATTGATTTTTTTTTTTTAATGAAAGGGTTAGTCATGTCATTTTCTACTAAGAAATTGAATTTTTTTGGGAAAGAATATCATTATTCTAATAATTATTTTGAAGAAATTGAGTTTTTATGGAAAGAATATCATTATTTTTGTTTTGATAATTATTGAAGAATACGTGTTTCTAAATAAATTAACTGCATTAATAAAATGGTCTTAACATAAATATTATACAATTATAATGAACAGTAAAAATTGTTATTAAAAAATATACTAAAATAATTTGATAATGTTATTTGACTACTTGTATTTTATTGAAAGAATAGTATTCGCTTTTGAAGTGAAAATAAAACGATTATTAAGAAAAATGTAAAAAAATAATAAAAGAAAGGAAAGAAATCAATGGTCAAGATAATCACTTTTATTATGTTCAACATAATTTGGCCAACAAATATAATTTTTATTATATTTAAATTAATTGGGTGGATGTGTTTTAGTAGGGAACTTTGAAGTCATGATAATGAGTTAGGATGTGGTCAAAGTGGTTTACCATTTGAAGTCTATTGAAATTTAATTTTTATATTTAAAAAATAATTGTATAATGGATTTGTATTTTCCCATATATATATAAATTAATTAATTTTATTTAATAAAATGTTTTTAATATTAAGAATTTGTTTTATTTGGATGGTTGACTTTGAAAGGACATAGGGAGAGAGATGACTTTGTAGTTTTGAGACGTCTGGGGCTCTGTGGCCCGCACCCTGCGAGCACGAGCTACTCGCTAGCTTGACCGCATACCCGTTCCTTCACCCACACCCTGTAGTCATGAGCTACTCATTGACATAATCGCACGGTCGACCCTTCATGCCTAAGCTTAACCTTTTTTCAAAACCCTCTAATTCCCTTTCTAACGCCTCACTCGCATGAAGAGGTTTTGGTCAGATAGTGAACAGTCTTGGCACGAAGGTGTGGCTGACCTGTAAAATCAGGAAGGGTGATCCTATGGCTACCTATGAAGATGAGGTTGATTACTCACCAGATCAGGGTGAGTTGCTCCCTTGAATGGGGACAACTGGCAACCCACAAACTTCTTCCCGGTTACAGTTGTCCACAACGACCCCTTTGGGAACCCTACCGCCTTCATCGTCTTCTCTGGTCCCCTAGAACAACTTCTTCTCATAGCTCTCCGGGGTAACAAGCTTCTTCCCAGCTCAAGTTTCGAGTTCTTCTTCTTAGCTTGGACGAGAACCTTGGGACAACAGAATCTGGGCTCAGACGACTCCCTTTTCCTCAGGCCTCGATACTACCTTGCTCTCCAGCAACGTGCTCCTCTCACAGGCTTTCGAAGGTTCCTTTTCTACGGCCCGCTGCAACTTCTTCTCTTTGTCGTCCCCTGCGGCAGTCTCCTGGACGTTCTTGGACCCTACAGTAAACTTGACGACTAGACGGGGGCAGGGGGAACTAGGGGTTCACCCCGAGACTTTGTAGGATGCAATCTTCGAAGACCCAATCTTAGGGGTCGTGCAAGCCTAGGAGTTGGGCCAAGACTTCTCTTCAGAGTGTTACCTCCCCCATGTGGGTCAAGATTTCTCCCTAGGTCATGCTCCCTCGGAGACGGAGAGAGGTTTTGTCACCGCAAATTTTCATCCCTTCAACCTCAACGGCCAGGATTTCAACCAAAGCGGGGCTCCAGGACGAAGTGCTCCCTACGATTCAGATCCTGATGCCCAAGGTGCCACAGGGCAAAGAAGAAGGAAGTGGAACAAATGCCTAGGGTCATCCAAAGCAAACCCTAATTTCATCCTTGGTGAAGACCTTTCGATGGTCGGGGTCTTTACAATGGCAGACAAAACACTAGTTGGGAAATCCTACGACCTACAATTCTGGAAAAAAACTTTGCGAACATGAGCTGCTTCAAACTAGGGCATGAACTCCATCTCTTCGCCCAGTATATTCTGCCTCTCTAGAGATTGGTTTATGATTATCTTTGCAGAAAACTCTTAGGCCATGGTCGCACTCCAAAAAAGTTGGACAATTGACTCTTCCACGGTTCTAATGAATCTTTGGAACCCCACCTTTGATGCTGCCAGTAAGCGACTGAACTCCATTCTGATCTAGGTTCGTCTACCAGGACTCCCTCTACATCTTTGGTCAGAAAATTGTTTTCAAGCAATTGGTAATTTTTTGGGGGAGTACCTAACAACAAATATGGGATTATTAGACTTGGGAGAGATGGCAATGGCTAGAATCCTAGTCTCTCTCAACATCAGGGATGGGCTATGGGAATACCTCAACCTTACAAATCTGGGGCGTACAAGGGTCCAAATTCTAGACTACAAAGGTGTACCCTTCCATTGTAGAAGATGCCATGAATATGGCCACATTGTTATGGATTGAAAAAAATCTCTTCGAGGGCGTCCTTGACACCTTTCACATGATGCTAGCAGACCAGGCCGTGAGTGCTAGGAAGCCATTGGGGGAAACTCCTCTTCTTTAGTGTCAAACTCAGTGGAGACCCTTTCCCCCACCTCGACAACTCTACTGAACTCCTCAACAACTGAATAGCCGATGTCGACCGAGGATGCTTTGGCTCTCGTTCTGACAGTTGGAAATGAGGCATGCTCATATCGCTGCCCGGAGACAACACCTCAACACATGATTGGAAATTTCTTGGGTATGCAACTTTCTCTTCCCTACCCTGTAAATGGTATGCTAAATGATTTCAATTTTATTTTAAAAGATTGCATCCCCTCCCCCTTACCTCCATTGTCTCCTTAAAACCCCATTTCACCTCCTCCTCCCTCCCTTCACCACCGCTGGATGATGGTCCCCCTGGGGCAGCCTCTCCTCCAAACTCTCCAACCTCTTGGTCTCCCAAGGAACCATCCTCCGAGGGATCTGAGGACTCGATCATCTTCTTCCATCTCCACAACAGATCGATCATTATCCCTACCCCAGACCCCAGGGGTCTTGGCCCTACACCGAAACCACTGAAAACAGAAAAAGGTCAAGGTAGGCCCTCCCACCTCTCCTTAGCACAATATCGTGCACTAATGGACACTGCTTCAGGCCGACAACAATCTCTCCTTGGGGCTCTTAGAGCAGCAAAATCCCCTACAGGGGTTCCTCCATGAAACTACTTACCTTTAATTGCAGGGGTTTAGTGAGCCCCCCCAAAAAATCCGCTCTGAAGAGGTTGGTAACTTTGCACCAACCCGAAGTTGTTCTCTTCCAAGAAACTCTAGCAGACGAAATTTCATCCACAAAAGCACTCTCTACTCTCTTCCCAAGATGGGCATTCCTAGGTTTGGATGCCCATGGAAGATCAGGAGGTCTAGCCATTGGTTGGTTCTCCAGAAGTATAAATCTCTTGAACTCATGGGCTTCTAACTCTTGTCTGGGGATTGAGGTACAAGTAGAAGGTCTTGGGATGAAAATCAAAATAATAAATGTGTATGGGGCACACAGACATGATTCCTTTCTGGAACACTCTATTCAGCAAGGAGCTTATGAAGACGCAAAATCTAATAATTGGCAGTGACTTCAACTTCTCCTTAGGGGAAGCAGAAAGTTGGGGTCCCTCAGCACACCCAGGCCCCGAAGCAGATTTTTTCATTCCAAAGGCTTTATTGATATTGCACCAGTCAAATTGCTCCCCACATGGAGGAATTTAAGAGTTAGGGAGGCCCAAGTGGCCAAAATATTAGACCACTTTTTGATCACTGGATCAATGTCGATGCTTCCTCTCCAACACCACCAATGGATTGGAAGCGGGGGGGGAATTAGATCACTCCCTAGTATGGTTTGTTGTTGAAGGGGGACCCCAAAAGCTGACATCCCCCTTCAAATTCAATTCCACTTGGCTCAAGGAAGAAAGCTTCCAAAAGTTGGTAAAATCAAACTGGACCCCTCTACATGATACAATTGGAACTTCGACAACCATCCAATTCATGGACAATTTAAAACAAATAAAAAAATTGGTCATTCCCTTGGCCAAAAAAAAGAAGAGAGCGAGAACTCAATTGCATTGAGGACTAGCTAGAGGTAATTTATCAAGACACTGAATCTACTCCTCAGAAGATTCACGAGAAAATATGAGGAACTTAGAGGCAAAACAAAGGAAATTAATGGCAGACAAAGAAGAAACCTAGAGACTTAAAAGTAGGGCAATCTGGCTAGCAAATGGGGATGAGAACACCAAATTCTTCCATTCCTTTGCCAAAGGACGGAAATTTGCCAACACAATCTGGAGCTTAAAGGATCAGGAGGACAAATTATTCACCTCCTTTGAAGGGCTAGCAAATCCGGGAAAGAGAAACTTCCAAACATTATTCAAAGAGGACGAAAGGGCCAACATAGCCAACATCATAAAAATGGCCCTTTCCTTTCCTAGTTTTTTGGATGGGGAAGGGAATCGAGATCTATATGAAGAATTCACTGAAGCCGAACTCAAAGACACCCTTCAGATCTTTCAAAAAGAAAAAATCCCATGCCCAGACGGATGCTCAATCAAATTTTATTTGGGCTTCTTCGATCTGATCAGAGGTGATATTCTCAAAGTCATAGAGGAATCTAGATTAAATGATAGAATACACAACTCACTAAACACTACCTTCATATCCCTCATTCCCAAGGTGAACGATCCTCTCTCCTTTGATGATTTCAAACCCATCTCACTCTGCAATTGCATCTACAAAATCATAGCCAAGGTTATAGCCCGTCAGCTGAAGCCTCTCCTCTCATCGTCTATCTCAAAAGAACAGTTTGAGTTCCGTGAAGTTCAAAAAATCCACGAAGAAATAGGGGTCTCCTAGTAAGGACTTCATAGCCTGAAGACCACAAAATCCAAGAGCACCATATTAAATATTGATCTCTCAAAAGCCTTTGATAGGGTAAATTGGTCGTACATCAGGCTCCTTCTCACTCATCTTGGGTTCGAGGTTCCTTTCATTAAATGGATGATGGTCTGCATTACTTCGGTTTCCTTTGTGGTTCTCATCAATGGAGCATCCTCACCCTTCTTCACCTCCGAAAAAGGACTTCGCCAAGGTTGTCCTCTCTCCTCACTCCTCTTCTTGTTAGTGTCTGAGGGTCTGAGCAGGGCCATAGAAAATGTGGTAAGATCGAGGGAATTTCATGGAATACATATAACCGTTGGTCTGAGAATCACACATCTACTTTTTGTGGAATAAATCCTCATCTTCTGCAGTGGTCGAAGGCGAGACGCAAAAGTTCTAGCAAATATACTTTCCCTCTTTCGCTCGGCTACAGGTATGCAAATAAACTTCCAAAAATCTACTCTCTCTTTCTTTGAAATGGAAAGAGAGGAAGAATAATTTTATCAAAGGCTCTTTCCTTTTACAATTCATGACTACTCAGAAGGCCTAAAATACCTAGGGCTTCACCTGGAACCGAATAATTACCTCAAGGAGGACTGGAAATGGATGATTTCAAAACTGGAGAAAAGACTAACTAGTTGGAGCTTCAGGTGACTATCGAGGACAGGAAGACTCACTTTAACCAAAGCAGTCCTAGAAGCCATCCCAGTTTACTGGATGTCTCTAGCCTGTATACCGAAAGGTACACTAGAAAATATTAGAAGGGTCTACTCTCATTTTATCTGGTCAGGCACATGGGACAAGTTCACTCAGCCATGGGAAAAATGGGACTGCCTAGCCCGGCCAAAAGCTCTAGGAGGATGGGGGCTTAAAATTTTATTTTTGTTCTCCAAGGCTTTGGCAGAAAAAACGGGGTGGTGCCTCATCGTAGGTAACAACCTTTGGTCTCTGGTAGTCACTCAAGAATACATTGCATTGGATACACTTGAAGACTAGATCAGATCTCCAAACAAGACCTACAAACAAAGCTCCATTTTCTGGAAATATCGAATCTCCTCCTTTCCAGTAATAGGGGAAGGACTGGCATTGAGAGTAGGAAAAGGAAACCACTTCCACATTGGAGCATACCCCTGGTTAGGAAGTGGAAACTCTCACATCCTCCCATTGGATTTAAACAACCATCTCCACAGATAGAACTTGTTTCTCCTCTCCCACTTGGTCGACCCCAACACAACTACCCCTTGGCATCAAGGATGGAAAAGTGAAACCGATGTGGGGATAATAGGATCTCTAGGAAATCAGTATAACAATTACATCACATCTCTACAGGTTGGTCACATAAGACTCACTGATAGGGAGGATGAGCTGGTTTGGACAAAGGATCCTTCATGAACCTATACTCCAAAACTTGGATACATTCTTTAAGCCTGGACCTTTTCCAACAAATTACAAATTGGTGGTGGAGAGGACTTTGGAAATTAAAATGTCCAGAAAAAGCCAAAATCTTCCTTTAAGCAATCCTAAATGATAAAGTCCCAACTTGGGAAAACTTGATAAAGAGGAAGTTCGAAGGACCTAGCAGATGTCCCCTTTGTCATTTCGAAAACTAAACAACTCACCACCTGCTCATATCCTGCCCCTTTACAACGAGAGTTTGGATGAAAGCTTCAACAAGTATTGGAAAAAACTGTACATGGGGAGGTCCCGACTTGGAACATGCATGGGAAGCCTGGACGCATGACCCGATATTCAAAGAGCTTAAAGCTCTCCCCCTCATCATCAATTGGGGCATCTGGTTGGCTCAAAATGCAACAATCTTCTAAGACAAAGCTCCCCTCCCCGAGAGAACTGCAGCCCAAAGTCTCTCCATACTATCACATTTTTCACAATAAAAAAAGGTCCGACTATACAGCCGAACCAAACAAAGACCATAGAAAATACAAAGCCTTGGGATTACTTTGATGGGGCCTCTCAGAATCAAACATGCGGGGGTGGAATACTTCTCCATCAATATGAAAACCATTCCTTTCATATAAAATTGGGGCTAGGACAGGGTACATATAACTATGTTGAGATACTGACTCTAAATTACTACTCCTCTTTACAAAAGAAAAAGAAATACTTCACCTCCAAATCTTTGGTGACTCTATGAATGTCATAAATTGGGCAAGAAAACTTCAACAGTGTCACAACATTTTTCTCCTCCCTATTCTGGAGAACATCCTTCATTTGCTGGAACATTTTGACACAGTGATTATCTCCCATGTCTACAGGAACAGGAACATGGTAGTGGATACACTTTCAAAAGTAGGGCTTCCCCTAGCTCTGGGGCAATGGCACATCACAGAATTCAAGGAAGACGAAACTCATGCCTTTCACCACCATCCTTTTATAGATGCAACGCATTTGCAGCAGGAATGATTCTTTATACTACTTTTAAATCAGCCAATTGGTCAAAGAATTTTTGGACACATGGAGTCTTTTTACCATTTGATTTTCGACAAGTGACATTACCAGCATTTCCACCAGTCTAAAATATAAGCACTTTAGTGGAACTAAACAAACATTTTAGTTATTATAGACAATTTATACTTTACCACCTTGTTCTAGGTGATGTAAATATTTGCTCATTATTTTGCACTTAGAAAGCCTATTTCAAGGCTTCCTTTCTCGGCATAGTGTCAAGGACCTACACTCTTTGTTTTCAGTATACACGGAAGGGGTGTTGTGCTCATAGAAGCACCTACAAAATATAATTTTGTCTCTCTGCATGAATGAAATTACGCTTTTTTCCATGGAAAACAAATGAACTTGTTTTATTTACAATTAATATAATTTTTAATATAAGTTAAGGTAAATTTTAATAATAATGAATTGTTTAAATTTGAACTTCAAATTTGGTTATTTAATGGGGAGTTTATATCTTAAAATGTCTATTTGTAAGATTTAAAGTTATAAAGGGTAAATTGGGAGAAACTTAAGCTTTGATTCATTTTAAACTTGGTTAAGGTGTTAAGTAGTCTTGAGCTACACTCCAAGCAAACTTGATAGATCCCAACTATTTTTTAAACATGTATAAAAGATTGATGTAGTGGGTTCCTTATCAAACACTCTAATCTAGTGTTTTGTTGAAGGACTCATATCCAAAAGTAAAAGGGTCTTGTATTCCACCTCAAGCAATCTTGCTAGATTGTGGAAACTTCGTATTGAGAACAAAAGGTCGATGAAGTAAGTACCTCGTTGAACACTATGGTTTGATGGTTTGGTTAAGGACTCATATCCACATGTAAAAAGGTCTTGAATTCCCAAGCTTTGTGATGGGAATAAGTATCAATGAAAATAAATTTAACAAAAGCCGCTACACTCCATTAGTGGTTGGTTTGGGATAATGATGTAAGTACCAAACCTTTAATTTGCATTAGCGATACTTAATGAACATTTGATCTGATGAAGAGAAGGACTATCTTTGTATGTCTGAAAGTCAAATTGGAGTGCAAGAATCGACTAGACAAAGTTGTTTGTGTGTATCCAACTAAGAAGGGATTGATTACATGAAATTCAATTAGGTGGGACTAAACTAAAGCAAGAACACTATCAATTGGAGTGATTGGCAACAAGAAGCCTAAAATAGTGAGATCTTGTTGATTGAAGATAGTTATCAATGTGACAATTGTCAAGATGGTAGTTATTGACAATTATGAGGGAGTTGAACAATTGTGTAACTAAAGACCAAGGTGGAAGATGAATTGTTTTGGTAATTTATAGTTAAAGGCACACAAAGATAACACAATTGATTTGGGACATAAAGCTTATTTAAAGGTGGAATGCATAGAATCGAGGGTTCATTTGTTTAGTTGGAATATTAAGTTGTTGGACAATTGGTTGATTGCAACCTAAAGGGGTTTGTAGAGAAAGAGAAGAAGAAAGTTGTAAGGGAAGGCCTATACATCCATTCTCAAGAGTGTCATGGGTTATCATTGTGGTCTTGTGAATAGATATCACAGAGAAAGTGTTGAATTGTTGTTGTAAGCATTTTCATGTATTATTAGTGTATTAGTGTATTGATGTAAATAATGTATATATGTGTGAGAAATTGTCTTTTCTTCATTATTTTTTATTTAGTTTAAAGAGGAAAATTTAAACCACAATATTCACAAACATAGTTAAATTATTAATTTTTTATTTTTAAGAATTCCTAATATAAATACATTTGTGATTTTTTATTTCAACTTTCGCTTGAAATATAAAACCCTTCAAACATTGTGTCTAAAATCCATTTAATTATTAAATATTTTAAAAGTGTGAGCTTTATCCATGTCTATGTGATTTCGATCCATTCATTTTCATTTCTTGAGTGGGCCTATTGGTTGATAACATAGGTTTCCTCCTAATAGGTCACAAGTTCAAATCCAGAGGGGGTAGGGTATGTATACCTCTGTAGAATTTAACAACCAAATTGATGCACAAAGGGGGTCCCTTATCCCACAAACAAGAGGTTATTATACACCAATTTGGTGTCTAGATTGATCACGACCTTAAAAATATATTATTATTAAATTATTATAGAACCTATGTGATTTAATGATATTGATTTTCAATATAATCAAGAAACTATGAAGTTTAAAGCATATTCTTAGATACCTTTGTAATGGTTCTTCCATGAAAAAGAGGTTTAATCACCCATGATTTCAAGGAAAAGGATTTGAAATGTGTTTCATGTAAGTAGTGGAGGAATTCCTATAGCATGTAAATCATTGTTAGTGCCTCCCTCTCTATTGTTGTATTTTTGTTCTTATCTCTACATAATTTTATGTGTATGAATGAAATGTGATGAATTATTCTATTTTCACCATGTTGCACAAATAGGGAATTGATTGTAACACTCATTACCATATACAATATATGTGAAAGGTCTTTAACCAATCAAGAAGTATGAGAATGAAGGAAAATACCAACTTTTCTTTTAAATTCTTAAACATATTATTACATTCTTTCATTCATATAAACTTATTCTTCCTTTTGAGAATCTCTTTAAGTAGTATCAATACAATCCTTAATAAATCTTTGATAATGTTAATGTCTCAGGGTTGCATGCAGGACATGAACACTCATTACATGAAATTTGTCCACAATCACAACAATTTTTACTTGATTAACCATCAAACCTTCCTTGTACATAACATGACCAAGAAAAACTATGAATGGTGTGAAAACAACAATTTCTTTGTGATCAAGGAAATTGGCAAATTTCTACATTATTCAAATGTCAACCTTAAAAATTAAGCATGCCCCTTCAAAGTACTAAGTACACTTGAATCATCAAAGTATACCTCAAAATAGTGGTGGATATGTCTTTGGATGTTTTTATAGTCTGGATATGTCTTTGGATGTTTTTTAGTCATGATGCACACGAAAAGAAATGGGAAATTCCTCATGCTAAATGGTATGAAATTGTAGGTGAAACACCCCCATTTCATTCTAAATCATGTTTTTTCTTTAAATTCTCACTTAATGATCTCTTAAAAAACCATTCCATAAATGAATCTCCCATCCTACCACCCTTTCTAAAATCCAATCTATGGGTTTAGAGAATAGATCATGCACAAAAGCTTAATTCAATGGATGGGAATTGGTGTAAATCCTCATTCCTCTAGTTTCTTGTTTTGGATCACCATGAGCCTAATCTAGTTTCAATTTTCTATTCACTACTTCCATATAGGGATGTAGTGTTGTTTTTAGCATCATAGTGTAGTGTAAATTTTGAAAACATATTTTAAGTTTGGATAACACTAAACATGAATCATGTTTTTCGTCACTTTTGAATCATTCCATCCCTTTACAACATCTCATTTTCCAACGTGTGATCTTTTTGACATTGTAGTAGCGATGAAACACATGTGGTAGATATCCTTTTTGCATTCATTATGTGTTGTATTGCATTGCAGTTTCTAAAAAAACAACCTTTAGCATTGTATTTGCATCGATTATGATCTGAATTAAATCCCCATTCCAAACTTTGTAAAAAAGAATTTGTTGGCAAAGTTTGAAGTCAACAATCAACTTGAAGACAAAAGGCCAAAGGCCTCAAGAAGGTGAAATGAATCACTTGATGATTGGCATTCCAAAGTAGCCTATAAAAAAGAATGCCACAATATGAAAAAACAAAAGATGGATGGAGAGGAAATGAATAAGAAGGGTAGTAGAAAAAAATGAGGACTCAAGAAGAAGAAACCTGCTTAAAGATTGGAGGATGAAGGAGCCATTGAGTGTGTCCATGAATTAGAAATAGTTGTCCTCGAGCCATGCCAATCTATAAATTTGATCAATGAGTAACTATAAATATTTTTTCTATGTATAACTCACCCATTGTAGCTATTTCCTTAGCCTAATAAAATCCCTATCAAATGTTGTTTTTTACATATGGGTTTGTAGGGAAAACTCCATATATTGGTGTGTGATTGAACACTCTACATTATGGTGTTTTCTTTCTTGTTGTTCTAGTTATGGTAATAGATTGCTAGAATGAAATCAAGTTGATACACTATGTTGATTCAATTAACTATAACACTAGTCATTGGTTTATGGGATTTTGGGTGATCTCTATCATAAATTGCTTGATGTATTATTTTTTCAAGTTATTGCATGTGTAAGTCATTGGAATAATTAATTGTTTTTCTTTAGTGAACGCATCACCACTCTTTGGAAGCATGTTTCCATTTAATAATCATCATATTCCTTTGAATTGATTGGAAGTTCTATTGCTACCATCCAATCTATACGTGGTGTGCCTCACATACAAGAACAATCCCACATTTATTTTCCAATTTGATTCCTATATCTGTCACATGATTTTTTTGGATTGCATTGGGAAAGTTGTAGTACCAAATATCTTTCCCTCAAGCCTTGTGAGCATGGGAACTTACCACAACAACCCCAAACACATTTACATTTGATTTTTTTAATTGGTTGTTGTGATATTTTGGCACTATACATAGAGGAGTATGCAAATTGAAGCTTGTTGAGGGGAGTGTTAACTTATGTGTATTAATTGGGTAGATTTTAATTTATGAGTTGCTTGAATTTCATTTGGATGACAGATAAATGCTTGAGTGAAGTGATGTGAATGCACAATTATAAAAAGAGTGCATTTTTTATTTTAATATAATAGATTTGACATGCATCCATAGTTGGCACTGGGCTACTCACAATAGGTAAAGGTCATTAGTCAGCCAAAACAAAGCATAGCCATTCATTTATTCATTCCATTCTAAACACAACAATCTGGAATTTGTTTATGAGCTTGGTTATACTAAGCATAGAATGGTTTCTTCACTCTAAGAATCATTGTGTTGTTGATTGACATATTACATAATAGAGTACTATTTTATCTTGGCATTGATAGAGTGTTTGTAGGTGATAATGTTATTTATGTAGAGTATCCATGATGGTGAAATGAGTGAGATATAAATCCCTTGTTTACGAATCATATTGGTATTTGAGAGGTTGAATATGTTATCACACTAAGTTTCTTTGGGTCTTTTATCCCCTAGGTTTAAATTTTTAGCCTTTAGACTTCAAATTTTCTTTATTTCTCTTTGTGTGATTTTCTTAGGTTAGCTTGAACAAATAAAGACTTGAGTTTTGGCTCATTTTTGGCCCTCATATAGATTTTAAGTCTAGGTTCATTTTATGTCTTATGGTTTTGACTCACCTCATGACTTGACACCAAGCATAACCTATCCCATGACCTCCATGACTTGACATGTCACTCTTTTCACTCATACCTTTATCCTTGCCATGTTGTCCCTATGTCTAATTAAAGGTGGGTCAAATCATTTTTTGAAAAAGGGTGTTGCCAACTCATTAGGAGTTTTCATAGCACACTCCTTGTCCTTTTTTCCTTGCCATGATTCATCATTATTCACTAAGGTCATGATCTACATTATTTTCATCACTGTGGTTCGTTAAAACATGGATTCTAAGATTTGGTTTTAATGAATTTGCTAACGGTTTCAAAGATTTGAATTTTGTCAAACTCGGTGCTGCTGAAACCGCTAGTTCATACTAGTTGCAGGAAGCACTACGGGATCAACTGCTAAGGATGATTTGGAAGCTGAGGTGATCGTGGTGGTCTCCTAACCAGTTGCAGAGACTCAAATTGTCAATTACTCATCCAGGTATTCCGTGAGCTCCCTCCATTTCATAATAAATTCCTGGGATATCTCTTGCCTGAGTTTTGGTAAAGACCGATGTTGCAAACCACTCCCTCCGTCATCCCTTTGCATCCATTATTTCCCTTTCACAGACTTGCAACCTTTGTCACTTGGTTTTCATCTATTAATGATGCCAATTAATTCTTCTCCTGAGTTTTGAAGTGCCCGTGCTAACACCTGTTCCTCTGTGTGCACCATGCTACCGAAAAACACTGCTGAAACCTCTCTACATTTCCCCTGTTTTCCCTATGTCGTATTGTGTTTGGATTGGAGTGTTACTTGCCAGTTTTTAAAGACCCTTGTTGCATTTTTACTTTCACTACATCACCACTCTTCAGCTTGAGATATACAGACAGTAATGGGAGGGTAAATTACACTTCCTACCTTTCAAAATCCATCAAACAGTGTTCTATCAAAACAAGGTGAGTTAGAGGAGAATATTAGGAGAGAGAAACCATTATTCACTGTCATTTTTACATTGAAATATTACCCTGTTTTCCCCCTTAACCTTCACTATACCATAATCCTTTGATCCCTTGTCTTTACCCATGGAGACACCTCAGAAAAATAAATATCACAAGGGAGGAACTGTGGTCAGAACTGAACCCTTAGACATGCACCTATTTGATGCAGAGCCAATGATTAGGGAAGTTTTCCAAAGGGTGGGTTGCCTCTCTTTTTGCCAAAACATGCAAAGGGGACATCCTGAAGTGGCAAGGCAATTTTCCTTACATTTTGATGGCCTTAAGACTAAGGTAGGAGACCTTGAGTTTGAGGTGTTTGAAGCCTCCATTGCAACAGCCCCAGGGATTCCTAATACCGGTGAGAGGTGGTTTAAATCCATGACCTTAAATTCTTTCTTCTCCAAGGACTTCCTTAAACCAGATTATCAAACATACAACTTGTCCAAGGGAGTGCCTAGAAGTCATCTAGTTGAATATTTTGACAAGATGTTGAAGATCATCCAAAGATACTTTACATGCGAGGGAAGGTTTAATATGTTATACCAGTACCATATAAGGATTTTGCTTCATTTTACTGGTAAATATGAAATGAATATCCCTTTTTACTTGTTGAGGAGCATGGGGAAAATGTTTGATAGAGTCCAATCCAAGTCCAAGGTTGTGGACACTAGTGTCTTTCATTCTAGATTGATCAGGATGTTGGTCTTGGAAGAATTGAAGAAGAGGAGCATTCCTTGGGAACAATTCATTATTTCTTCTCACATGAAGTTGGACATAACTTCAACTACTCAGAAAAATATGCAAAGTCCTTTTCCATCCACTAGTACTTCTCCAACATGAACAAGCAAGAAAAGAAAGAGCAAAGCCATTGCTCAAGACAAAGAAATCATTAAGGAAATTGAAGAGGAAGAGAGGGAGGTTTATCATTCTCCATAGAGAGAATTTTCACCCCCTCCTGCACCTGAATTGGAAGAAGTCCCTTCATCCACCAAATTCACAACCAAGAAGGGAAGAAAACTATAATTCTCTTCACCTACTCTAGCAGCTAGCATAAAATTCAGGAAGCCTTTTACTAGATCATCAGCTCTCAAGGAGGCTGTTGAAGCACAAGCCCTACCCAGGGTTTCAATTCCAAAGAAAAAGAAAGATAAGGGAAAAGACATTGAGAATAATACTATTGAGGTGATAGACAGAGCCTTTGTGCAGTAGAAAGATGAAGGTGAAGCCATGAAGAAGCCTATTGAGGTTATCAATATCAACACTCCACCTAGAAATCACACCTTCAAAAAATTGATTAGACATCTCAAGGATGCTAGGAA
Organism: Picea sitchensis; assembly: GCA_010110895.2. Taxonomy (NCBI): domain Eukaryota; kingdom Viridiplantae; phylum Streptophyta; class Pinopsida; order Pinales; family Pinaceae; genus Picea; species Picea sitchensis. Next base: position 8,853 of record SNQJ01S0080091.1, on the reverse strand, counting down.
GGAGGTTGCTCGTTTGAAAGCAGAAGGCTTGGAAGAAAAAATAAAGATAAAGGATCTTATGAATAATTACAACAACACCCTTGATCTGGAAAACTTTGCAAGTAGAAGAGCCCTGCCTCTCTATAAGCAACTAAATAACCTCTACAGGCTAAACAAAGGTTTTCAATCTCAAAATAGAAATCTCAAGGCATAATTGCAACACTTCAAGGATGAATTGGCCCAGAGGAATTTGAATGTTTTGGTAGAAGATTCCATTGAAAGAGAGGAACCAGTAAAGAAGAGGAGCACACTTATAGTCAAGAAGACCACCCCTGCAAAATAAAATCATGTTGTTGTGATAGAAGGTAGCTTTCCTTCAACAAGGAGGAGTGCTAGGTTGATGAAATAGTTGGGTGATATAAGCTTCATTTTTTAGAGTGGTCTCTTTTTGCAAGAGTAAGTGATCAAGGATGTATTATTTTTTTCCACCTATACAGGCATCTACAGGCTCCTAGCCTATCAACTCAAGTTTTTGTGCTTTCCGAAATATTAGTCTCATCATACAAAAAGAGCATAGACATTTCGTAGCGCCATGACATTGCAGAATCGTCTATATAGCATGTCCTACCATTTTGCTACCTAAAGTGCTACGAAAGCTCCTAGCTGAAGTACACAGGAACGCTACTAAATCTCCTAAGCTGAAGTTAACGGTGATGCTACAAATTCTGTAGGGTTGTGTCATAGTGACGCTACCAAATCCACATATTTATTTTGATGATGGGCGCTACCAATTCTACAGAACCATTTCAGTGATGGCGCTACCAATTCCATAGAGGTTATTTGAAGTGTGGTGCTACTGAATCGCACACAGTGATATACAGGATCGACGTAATGAAAACTATAGGCATGTTTTGGATCGGTGCTACAAAATGTGCAAAGTATTTTGAAAGAGCGCTACAAGAACTCGCTACCCAATGCGCTTCTGAATGGCGCTACGAACTGGCACCTGGAATTAAGAAGTTCAAATTCATCACTCTTTTGGGTGGCTGATGATGTGGAGAAGAGAGAGGATCATAGGTGACAACATGATGGCAACATACAACCCCTGGAGGACACTTGGCATGGAAAGGGATGTGCATCAAGGGAGACAATGTCATTTAAATCTTGTTGGATTGGTTGCCAACATGTTTCCTTTTTTATAACAGTTTGTTAAATAGTTGTTAGCACATGTTTTAGATTGAATAATTGATTTGGAGAATCCTATGGGAGGAAGGCCAGCTCAGACCTCTAGTTGTTGCCTTCCATTTTTTATTACAAATAGATATTCCAAATGATTTAGAGGGTTCGAATGGTTGAGTTGGGCTCCCCTATTGTAATATTTTGATTAAGCAGACTGGTTCTTTGGTTATGTACTGGACTTGAGAATTTTTTATTAATATAAGTCAATTTCTCTTATTCCATCTTGTTGCCTCTTATATTGAAGTTTTCATGATTGAATGATTCACATGAGATTGTTATAGTTGTATTATGATGAATGTTTGATTATAGTACTACTATGATGTTCTTCAGTTTTCTTTAAACTTTGAATTCAAGAAGATCTCACGTTTGAGTTTTTCCTCCTTAGGCTTCTTGAAGACCTGATGTCAATAGAAGACCTCTACACTTCCCTCACCAAAGTCTTCCTTCTATTCACTTTTACTCCCATTCACTGACTGAACTTGATCAAGACCTCAACTACTTGTGCATGCTAGCCCAAATTTCTGAGTTAAAACATTATTATCCTGAGTCTTATCCATTTGACCTTTTAAACATTCATTTACATTTACACATAATCTGATGGGTATTGGGCTTGTCCTCTCTGCAATCTGAGGGTGATTCCTAGTGCTAATAGAATCCATGAATTGAATATGATATTACACTTTAAGGAGGAAGCATACCAACCATGGGAAAAGAATTGAAATTAAAAGAGAGGTTAGAAGACTTAAGAGGAACCAATGTGCAGATCCAAGAAGAGAATCAACACTTGAAAGAAAGTATTGCAAAGCTAGAAAAGGACATTGCTAAAATGTTTCCCTTGTTAGAGGAGTACTTTTTTGAACACCCAGACTCTCTCACCACTATTTTTGTAGATTGGGACAAGAGTAGAGTTTAGGTAGTTGATTGGAAAGAACAAGGGCTCACTTAGATGATGGTTCAACTACACCAAGAGATGGCGACGAAAAATGGGGTATTGGCCAAGTTAAAGAAATTTTCCAAGAGACCAAGGAAGAAAATCGACCTTCCATTGCTACTGTAGAAGCCAACACCATGATCGAGAAGCCTCTAGTAATATCAACCTCCAAGGACCTTTCTAAAGAACCATTTGTTTTTTTTAAATGTATACCAAAGGCATCGATTTCAAGCTAATGAGGCAAATGGGATACAATTGCCAAGAGATAGGCAAGAGAAGCCATGGGATTGCAAACCCCGTTTTAGTTAAACATAGGGTCAAGCATGAAGGCCTTGGTTTTAATGGAAAAAAAGAGAGCGAGTGATTGCATCTCAGTTCAAGCTAGAACCACCAAGATAACCTTTGTTAAAGACAAACGAATCGAAGAAGAAGCTATTTCAATTGAAGAAAAGGCCGTTGAAAATGGATTGGACAACAAACCAGTCCAATATGCTTGTAGAATCTTGAACAAGGGTAGTAAAGGAATGTTTCCACCACCCAAATTTGTACCCACACTTGGTTTGTTTCTACTATAAGAAGAAAGGCCACTAGGTTGATGATTGTTGGCACTCTAATGTATGTTCCTTTTGTGGTATGAGAAGCGACCAAGTGAATTCTTACTGGAAGAAGAAATCCATTAGAAAAAGAAGGAACATGAACAATAAGAGAATGCAAGCAACCCATGGAGTCACATAATTTTTTTCCATCATCGCAAATTAGTTGGACATTGCAAAGACAAGTGTTGGAGGATTCATCCAAAATTGCATCCTTGGAACTGTATATCCAAGAGACAAGTTTGGAGAGTGAAGGTCAAGGGGAAATAATATATTTCTTCAACTCTAAACTACAAAGTAGCAAACACTCAAGGAAAGTGTGTTGGGACAACACACTACATATTCAAGTTGAAGCTTTTGGGGCCCCAAAACTTGTGAATAGGGAGGTGAGATCAGAATTAAATCCTTATTCCAAACTTTGTAAAAGACAATTTGTTGGAAAAATTTGATGTAAACAATCAACTTGAAGACAAAAGGTCAAAAGCCTCAAGAAGGTGAAACAACAAACTGATGATTGAAATTTCAAGGAAACCTATAACAAAGAATGTTGTTGGATGCAAACACAACCAAGAGAGATGGAGAGGAAATGAAGAAGAAGGGTAGTAGTAGAAAATGAGGACTTGGAAAGAAGAAATATGCTTGAATATCGAAGGACAAAGGAGCCATTGAGCCTGTCCATGGATGAGAAAAGATTATCCCTGATCCATGGAAATATACAAATACTGCTAATTAGTGAAAATGCATGTATTTTCTATGTATATCTCATCCTTTGTAGCTATTTCCTGAGCCTAATAAAATCCCCATTGAATGTTATTTTTCCCAATTGGGTTTTTAGAGTAAATTTCATATCTTGGTGTGTGATTGAATACTTTGCATTGTGAAAGTTTTCTTTCTTTCTATTTTGGTTATGGTAATAAATTTTTGGAATGGAATCAAGCTGATACACTATTTTGATTGTATTAACTACAACATTATTCATTGGTTTATGGATTGTTAGGTGATATCTGTCACAAATTACTTGATGTATTATTGGTTTCAAGTTATTGTTTGTTCAAGTCACTGGAATAATTATTTGTTTTACTTTAATGAACACATCAACACTCTTTAGAAATGCATTCGCATGTAATAGGTGTCATATTCCTATGAATTGATTGGGTGTTCTATTGCTAACCCCTAGTCTGTGTGTGGTGTGCCTCACATACAACAACAAGTGCACATCTATTTTCCCATTCGATTCTTATATCAGTCACATAATTTATTTAGATTGTGTGAGGAAAGATACAACAACATATGTCTTACCCTCAAGCCTCTTGAGCATGGGAAATTACCACAACATTTCCCAAACACTTGTGTATATGTGTTTACATTTGATCTTTTTTAATTGCTCATTGCATTTTTTTGGAACTATGCATAGAGTATGCAAACAAAATATTTCTTAGGGGAGTGTTAAATTATGTGTATTAATTGGGTAGATTCTAATTGATGAGTTGCTTGAATGTGATTTGGATGGGAGAGAAATGTTGGAAGGAAGTGTCGTGAATGCACAATTAAAAGAAAAGTGCATTGTTTATTTTAATACAATAGATTTAACTTGCATCTATTGTTGGCATTGGGCTTGGCTACTCATAGCAGGTAAATGAAAAATGAACCAAAATAGATGAATCCATTCATTTATTCATTCAATTTGGAACACAACAATTTAAGCA
>SNQJ01S0080090.1:18765-54586 GCA_010110895.2 Picea sitchensis | reverse complement strand
AGGTTACAAAACAATTTATGGAAGTAGATCTATTAGACTTAAAAGCCAAGAATTTGCAGCAATGGGTGTTTAAAGGATCAAACATAGATCCATAATAGTTTGAAACACATTTGTCATATTTGTAAGGAGATATCAGTATATCTATAAACCATCAATGAAATGGTAGTGGGTTCTTGAAGGAATAATCACATGGTACTTGATTTTGTTCAGAAAATAAAAATGGTAGCAACTAGTCTCAAGTTTGAAAACAACTTAGATGGAGCGTCTAACTTCCTGTCCCACATGGAACAAGATCAGGTCCACCGTGACGTCAAGGTATAATAATGTTACCTACTACTTCATGAGGGACACCAATATATGTGATCAACTTGCAACTATTATGGAGAAAGTGGAGGACATAGAACTTGTAAATGTGGCACTGAATGGTTTCACCAAGCCATGTGAACCATTTTTTAAGGGATTCTTCGCTTAGGAGAAACTTCCAAATTGGGAGAGGCTTTGTGATGATTTCAATCATGAAGATACTAGGAAGGAGTCTAAATCCAGTTGGAAATGAGATGTAGAGGAGAACATGCCTTGGTTAGTCATACCAAGAAGGGAAAAGAAAAGGGTTCTAAGGGTGATAGTGAAGGAGAAAACTCACAGCCAGGTAAGAAGAAAGACTTGAGAAATCTCAAGTGTTTCATTTTCCACACGAATGTGAAATATGAATCATAGTGTATGGATAATAAGGGGTGGGTGCATCATGTGCAGTGATACATGATCATGGGTTAATGATGTTTCTATGGGAAGAGGCATGTCGCATAATTGCATGCATATATAATTGGAATCCCCATACCATTATGTGGAAATTGACACCTGAGGAGGTTTATACAGGTAATAGGATAGACGTGAGTCATATTATCCTATTTGGGAGTGTTTGTTACTGTCATGTCCCTTTTGAGAAGAGGACAAAGAAGGACACCATAGAGAATAAGGGGATATTGGTTGGATACTGTGAGACTTATAAGGCCTATCACATATTTGTGCAAAAGCGCAACAAGATAGTGATTTTTAGAGACATGAAGTTTGAGGAAGAGATGGCCTTGAGAATATCTACATATATGCTAGCACAGATAGAGGACTAACAAGGATAAGACTTGGGGCAGAAGAGTGAGGAGGCACATGTACATAGTATAGAGTCACATGCACAGACATAGGTGCAGGTACAAGTATAGGTGTTGGAAGGGAGACTAGTGGACAGGACATTCAAGAGACTGATGAGGAGGTCGAGCAACATGAGGATGTTCCAAAAGATATTGACACTGGGCCACGACCTAAGTGGTACAATTCCATAGTCAATGATTCTAGATAGGTAGTGCCTCTACAGAGATATTTAGAGAGAATATAATACCACATATATTTGGGTATATGGCACTCATGACACAACTTATAAATGTCTATCCTTCCACTTATGAGTAGGTTGAATAACATGGAGTGTGGTAGGAGGACATGATGGAGGAGTATGCCTCCATCGTGAATAACAATGTATGGGAGGTGGTGCCTAGGCCAGAGGGAAGAAAAGAGGTTGGTTCTACATGGATATACAAAGTTAATCATGCGGTAGATGGAATTTTGGAGAAGTAAAAGGTATGCTTCATAGACAAGGGGTTTGTACAGAAATAGGGAGTCAAATACAAGGATACTTTCACTTTTGTGGATAGATATTCCTCCACCCAAGTAGTTATTTCATTAGTAGATGGGATGGGTTGGCGAGTTCATCAGATGGATGTGAATACTTCCTTCCTAAATAGGTTTATTGAGGAAAAAGTATATATTGAGAATCCTAAGGGTCTGAGGTTGGATACAGGTATACACATGTTTGCAGGTTGAGACGAGACTTGTATGGGCTCCAGCAAGCACCTCGGGCCTAGTACTCAAGGATTGATAGTTATTTGAGAGAGATGGGATTCCAGCAGATTCAATCAGATCCGAACCTCTATTATCTATCATGTGAGGTGCCTCTCATACTGTTACTGTATGTTGATGATCGTTTTCTTAATAGAGATGAGAAGATGATTGCATATTGTAAGGATAACCTTGCAACAAAGTTCAATATGAAAGACCTTGGTTTTATGCACTACTTCCTTGGTCTGGAGGTTTGGAAAATAGATGTGTGCTTCTTCTTGGGACAGGGGAAGTATACAATAGAGATCTTGTGTAGGTTCAGGATGACATATTGTAGGACCATGTCCACGCCTCTAGTGAGAAATTGGAGGAATATAGACACATCTAGTTATGATATAGTATACCCCACCATCAATCGCTAACTTATTGGATCACTCATGTATTTGGTCAACGTTAGAACACATATTAGTTTTGTAGTCAACTCTTTGAGCTAGTTCATGGTAGACCCTCAAATATTGCATTGGATAGTTGTGAAGCATGTGATTTTCTACTTGAGAGGCATAATGGAGTACATGTTATTGTATGAGTGTAGTGGTGGAGTGAGATTGGCAGGTTTTATAGATGATGATTGGGCAGGATGTGTAGAGGATAGAAAGAGCACTTTAGGGTGTTGTTTCAACATAGGATCATGCATTATATCATGGTTCACTAGTAAATAGAGATCAGTGGAATTGAGCTCTACTAAGGTAGAGTACATGGCAGCTAGTTTAGCAACATGTGAGGCACTATCATTGAGGAAGTATTTCTTGGGACTTTTTAGTAAGGAGATATAGGATACATTGTGATAATCAGATTTGCATCAATCTCTTCACTAATCCCGTTTTTCACGATCGTCGAAAGAATATAGACATCCAAAATAACTTCATATGAGATTATGTGCAGAAGGACTTGTGAGGCCCCAATACATACATACAGATGATCAGATGTAAGATATATTCACCAAGGTACTTAGTAGATAAAATTTCAAAAGGTTCAGAGATGATATGGGGTTGGTAAAGAATCCCTTCCTCACTAAGTGAGAGTGTTGATAAGTGTATCAAGGAAGATATTCCTCCATGTGGCGGCATCCTAGCATAGTGGGGAATAATGAAACTATCCAAGTTGATTGGTTAAATCTCCTTCCTAAAATTTTACTTAGGAAAAATTACATTAAATGTGTTATATTTTAATGTTGACTTAATGAGAACTTTTTTCTAAAGTTAAAATTGAAAACAATTTAAGTTATGATATTTTAATCTTGGCCATCCATCTCATTGAGAGAGTGGGGGTTCATCTCATCCCTCGATCTCTTTGGATATAGGGTTTTTTCTTTCTCAATTGATTAGAAAGGGTAGTTTTCAGCTAGATCATTTGAGGGTTGGTTGGAGAAGGATTGCAGGAAGGACAGAGGAGATGCTAAGAAAGGGATAAAATTTCTTCCTTAGAATTTGTAGAGGTCAATACTAAGATCTGAAGGACAACCATCATATAGGGTGACAAACAGGTGTTGTAGGAAGCCGTACGATTAACAAAGAGGCTTACCCAGGGGTTATTTCTAAGTCATTTTGGTTCCTTGGACTAGTATAGGGCCATATAGGTATTTTGGAAGTAAAATGTTGTCGTTTTACTCAGCCATTTGTTGGATCAATCCATTTTTAAGAGATCTATATATTCTTTCTGCTGCTAATTAATAAAATCCACAAACATAAGAGAACTGGTTTTCCCTCCAGGGTTTTTCTAGAGGCTATTTTCCCAAAAATACTTGTGTACTTCATGTGATGTCATTGTTGTTGTCTTATACATTGTTTTGAGTATTTATTTTCTGATGTTCCTTTAGTTTTGTGAAGAAACCTAATTGTAACCTAAGAAAGAAATTTTTAAAGATTTACTTTAAAATTGCTAATTAATTTCTGAGTGAAATATTGTTGGAGTTTTATGGTTCGCTTTGCCGGGTTTTCATGGATTCACATGAGATTCATGCTATAACCATTAGCATGTACATGTCTGATTTTGAAGACAAATTTTTAGAGGCTGAAAATTCAGATCAACACTATTTGCAAATAAAGTAAACATTACAAAAAGGTAATTTTTAGCAGAAATTTAAAGATTTTGAGGTAAAAGTGGATGGACTCCTCTTTTATAGAGGAAAATTATGTGCCACACTTTAGATATATGAAAATATAGTTACAAGGGAAATGCACAATGTGCCATATGTTGTGTACCAATGATATCATAAACAAATTGTAGTTATAAGAAGCCAAGACTTTTGGCCAGGAATGAAGAAAGAGGTGGTTGGTTACATGGCCATATGCCTAGAATTTAAAAAGGAAAAGGCTGATCATACAAATATAGCTGGAATACTACATACATTTCTCATTCCTAAGTGGAAATGAGAATTTTTTATAGTTGAATTTATTACTAAGCTACCTAGAATAATGAAGCAACATGATTCCATCATGGTAGTGATGGATACATTAACTAAGGGTGCACATTTTATTTTGGTGAAGACAACTCATAAGGAATATAAAATTGCATAAATTTACATTAATGAGACTTCGATGCCACATGGAGTTCGCAAGGAAATTGTTTCTGACATAGATCCCATGTTCACTTACAATTTTGGAAGGGGTTATTTAAAAGAATTGGAACAAATTTAAATTTCATTACTAAATATTACCCATAGTCAGATGGGAAAATATTGAGGAATAAAAAGATAATTGAAGATATTCTAAGAATGTATTTAATGGACCAACCATCCAAATGGGAAGACTATCTTCACTCGGTTGAATTTTATTACACTAATGTGTACTAGGCATCATTGAATATGGGTGCATTTGAGGTCTTGGATGAAGAAAATATAACATGCCAATGAGATGGGAATTGAGACAAAATTTATAATATAAATGGAAGATAATATGTGATCTAGGTGGATATTGGTGGCCACCAACCTTCTCCAAATGGCTCAAAACAATTTTTTGGCAATTTTGGTAATTTACTATTTTTGGCAGTTTTTAACTTCTAGGGCCATTTTGAGGGCCTAAATGAGGGTTTTTTGGGATCGATCTTTTTAATGATAGTCAAAGTCTTTGATTTATCCCCCTAAATGAATCTCCTTGATGATACCTTTCCAACAAGATATCATGTGCCCCAAACATAGATCATATACCAAAGTTACTCCCCCGAGAAGTTGATACACCAAACTACCCAAAACGGGGTCCACAAAACTATTGGCTTTTCATATTACGGGGTTAGGGTTTTGGATTTTATTTATGATAAAAAGGATTTTGGAGCCTCATTTTAAAATCATCTTCTTACGAATGCGAGTAGCTGTCACATCTCTTCTCAGAGATAAGCTTCCACCATTCTAGCGAGTCTTTCACTCTGTATTTTTACAGTTCTGTACATTTCGCACATTAATATAAAATTGTGTGTTACTATATCTTTGTGTTTATGGTTTCATATATGATACATTTATGTTATATTATTGGATATACGAGATATATCTGTACATTTATTTATTATATCTTCTCTCTCAGTTCGTGCCAAAAATAATCTGGATCAGTGGTATCAGAGTACGCTGCTCTTGATCGTTTTTCAGTGCATGTCCCCGACGAGGTATGAGTATAGAAATTTGGCTCTCGATCTTGTCTCTCTTTAGGAAAATTTCTCTCATATGCCCAAGAAACCATCCATGGTGGAAGAAAAGAAAAATGATGGAGCAAAATATTCTATTAATCTGTTGCTTGAGCAATATCTCACGTGACAGAGGGACAAAATGATGGAGAATTTTTCCCACATCATTCAATGCCTATCGATAACAACAGACACGTCTTCATCAAGTGTCCACTTTGGAAGTGCCTCTCCTTTCAAGGTACAAGTTAATTTTGATATTCCCATATTTGAAGGACAAATAGATGCAGATGCCCTAGAAAAATGGTTAAATATGCTGGAAGGTTATTTCTCTATTCATAATTTCTTCGAAAGGGAAGAGATCACCTTTGCACTACTTAAGGCTTAGAAATATTGGTGGGATACTTACTGGGAGAAAAGTTCGACAGAGGATTCTGGAATATATGGGGCCGAGCCCACTTGGGACTTTTTTGTGGATGCAAAAAAGAAACAATATTACCTTGTTGGAAACTATGAGGACCAATACATGAGATGGACCACATTGTGGAAAGAGAGGGGACAAGTAGTTCCAGATTCCACCAATACCGTCCATAACTTAGGCACCAATATGGGTATCAAGGACTCCAAATGACAATTGGTTTTGAAATATCGTGGGGCTCTACACAGATACATCCAAACTGAAATGGATTTTATGGAAATCTCATCACTCGGTGCTGCTTATGGATATTCTCTTAAAATCGAGCAGAATTTTAAGCACCAGAAAAAATGGGAGTTCTAGTCTGCAAATATGCAACAACCAAAGTATGATAAAGACGACTCTAAAAAATAGTCTCTCGAAAACTAGTCCAAGCCACAGCAAAAGGATTGTCAAAGAAAGACAAAGGACACTGGAAAATGGTGTGATTTCCACAAAATCCCCTAGCACAACACCGATGAATGTCACTGAAAATAGTCATTGGTGGCCGAGATCAAATATAGGGAGCCAAAACCTGATTCAAACTCTGATGCATAAAATATTAATAGAAGACAAATCATCAACGTAGACCCCAGTACTATTGTAGAGACCGAAACAATTCAACAAGAAGAACCCATGGATCTTGAAGAGGGGGATCTACTTTTTCATTCACAGATGTGGGTGAAGGGGACCCCACTACATTTTATTGTTGATAGAATAAACCAAAAGAACCTAATCTCAGCATAGGTCTTCAAAAAGTTGGGATTGTTGACAACACCACACCTGCAACCATATAACATTGGCTGGCTTTGCCAGGGACGAGATCTTTGTGTCATCCAGTAGTTTCAATTGTCGTACAACATCCATCTGTTCAAGGATGAGGTATTATGTGAATTTTCCCTGTTGGATGTCTGTGACGTTCTCTTGGGCCAACCATATATGTGGAAGCTCCATGTTATATATGAGTCTCAACCCCGTAGTGTCATTGTTACTCTGGGGGGTCCTGTCTACAAGATACTAGAGATAGTACCAACTAATTTCCCACCTAAACAATGCCGCAAGGTAGTATCTCATACTACAAAATTAATCTTCTTCACAATTTTTTCAAAAGGTGAATAGAAGGATATTGTAACCACTACATCCTCGATCGAAGCACCTTCTATCCAACAGAAGCAGGTTGACAAGATTGCAAAAAAGTGTAAATATTCCTTCTGCACACAAGCATCTCATGTAGCCATACTAGTTAAAAAGGTCCAACCCTTCTAGCCACAGGTTCATGACAACATTCAACAAGCTAAGCAACACAACTTCTCTAACAAGGCAAGCAACTCATCAAGATGCAGATTCAAGAAACACTTTTCCCTATCCCCAGGGTACTCAACACAATGGATACCATTGCTTCCTAAGAAGGGAGTATTTATCTAGGTGGGTATTGGTGGCCACCCACCTTTTCCAATTGGCTCAAAACAATTTTCTAGGAATTTTGGTAATTTACTATTTTTAGCAATTTTTCACTTCTGGGGCCATTTTGAGGGCCTAAATGAGGGTTTTTGTGATTGAGATTCTAAATGATATCCAAAGGCTTTGACTGATCTCCCTAAATCAATCTCCTCGACGATACCTTTCTTACGAACTATCGTGCGCCCGAATCAGAGATCATATGCCAAAGTTACACCCCTGGGAAGTTGATACACCAAACTAACCAAAATAGGGTCCACAAAATTATTGACTTTTCATCTTCTGAGGTTAGGGTTTTGGATTTTATTTATGATAAAAATACCTTTGGAGCCTCATTGCAAAATCATCTTCTTGTGAATGCAAGTATCTGTCATATCTCTTCTCAGAGATAAGCTACCACCATTCTAGTGAGTCTTTCACTCTATATTTTTACAGTTCTGTATATTTCACACATTAATAGAAAATTTTGTATTACTATATATTTGGGTTTATGGTTGCATATCTAATACATTTATGTTATATTATTGGATATCCGAGATATCTCTGTATATTTCTTTATTATATCTCCATTCTCATTTCGTGCCAAAAATAATCCGGATCAAGATGGTAAAGATCAGGAAAAATGCAAAGGTTTCACAAGACAGGAAAAATATATATTGAAACAAAAAGCGGTCATACAAGGAATTCAAAGTGGGGGAGCATGTGTTTTTAAAAGTAAAAGATAAAATAAGTTCACTATGATTGGGAAATTGCCCAAAGTTGGTAGCATGATACTATGGGCTATTTGAAGTCTTAGATAATATAGGCCTAGTTGAATACATGTTTTCATTTCCTGCATCCATGAGCATTGATAATGTGTTTCATACATCTTTATTGAACAAATATGTGTTTGATCATAACCACATAATTTATTGGACTCTGATCCACGTGGAACACGAAGGGGACTTTGGGGTGGAACCCATGTGCATCCTGGATGAGAAATTCAAAGTGCTCAGGAAAAAATCTATTGGCACGGTAAGGATGTAATGGACCTATTATGGTTTTGAATATTCTATGTGGGAGAATGAGGATACCATGTAGGCATATACCCACAATGTTTTGCAAATTTAAAATAAAATTGAATTTGCATTTGTATATAAGTGTGCAAGGCTCCATTCTGGGAAGATGGAGTTCCTCGTACCACATCTCTGGATTCTTGGAAAACTTGTGTTGGAACCCTGGAGGGATTGCGGTGGAGAGAAGGGGGTTACACTTGTTTGGGTTGTGCAGGTTGAGAGGAACGATATATTTGTGGTTGGAACTACTACGAGAATTGTAAACTTTCATAAATACTAAGTATTATGATGTAATTTTGTTGTACATGTATATCTGTATGGTGTTGTGCACCAAGGATGGTTCAATTTGTAGGGTGAGGGGAATGTAACATCCCCATTTTTAATCCCTAGATTAGCAATATTAATGTAAATATGATCCATAATCGTGGAACTGAATATGTAGTAATGTGAACATTGCATATATTGATAATAAAATAAAATGTAATTTCAGCTATAGATGGACATGGTCAAAGTCACGGGGGGTGAGTTTTCCATAAGAATGGAGGGGTCTAAAGCGGTTTTTTTCTTCATGAGTCTAAAATCCCAAACATTTCCTAAAATTATTGTTTTGAGTAAACCTTCTAATTTTCCCCTGTGTGTATGAGATCCCAATCACTAGATACATGTAAGAGGGTGGGTGTGAAGAGTCACATATGATAGTTATTGGGAGCATGGGGATGAAGTACAATAAACATTGAAGAGAGTGAGAGTCAACTGGCTTGGGGGAAAAGGAAATTTGTATGGGAAAAGAGAGGACTTTTTTATAAGTAGTTTTTGGGACAACAAGGGAGTATAGAGTGTTGGAGCTTGAAGAAAACCATAGTGGGCATATGTGGTAGCTATTTAGAGATATAAAATGCATGCAAAAGTAGGTTTTTATGCATGTAGAGTGAGTTTTTTTGTGAAAATCAAATGATTTATTGTTGAGAGTTTTGTGTTGTGACTATAATTCCCTATAATTCCTAGGAGAGATTCTTATCCAACCTGTGCTCGATCCCTATAGGAACTGGGGATAGCATGAGGGAATAGGTAGTAGAGAATGGGATCCCATTCCTTAGGTTGTGTAGGTTGTGGGGAAGAGAGCTAATGGATTTGGATGGTTGTGGGAAACTATCTGGATAGTAAAAAACCCTAGGAGACACCCCTTATTGGGGATTGCTAGCCCCAACTCAAGGGTGACTTTCTATTGATATTCGGAGTAGAAATTCTATGATTAGGTGGAATTTATGTCCTCTTCAACTATTTTCACATTTGATTTAAAAGATGAGTATTTGATCTATGTTGAATGTTTCATTCATGGTTTTATATTGTTGTTCATAAACTCTATGTTTTTTATAAATTAAATTCTTCTATGTGTATGTTCAATTAGTTCCATTCATGTTTATTGGAATTGTTGTTATATGCATGAGTGTTTTTATGCTATTTCATGTTTTTTAATTTAACAATATTAGAAAAAGAAAATTCTAAATTGTTGGATTTTGTAGTGGGGAAGATTACACATTGGGATGGTTACAAAATAAATGTACACTAAGAATAACCAAAATATGTAAAATTAGGTTTCATTAATGTTGATTATGTTGATGAAATAGAATGTGATGTAGCACCTCTTTCTGCATGTAAAGAAATGTATTGTAGTCCCTACTTATGGGATAAGGATGAAGATTTCTAAATCAAATAAAACAAATATCTCTTGGTCAAATGTCGTAAGGTCTACCTCATCAAAGAATAAAAGGGGAGAAACAAAATATCCTTAGTAGTAGAGAAACATGGGTAGAGAGGAACAATAATTGAAACATGCAAAAAGAAAGCAACTTGCATATCCAATGGAATGTTGTGCATAAAGATACAAGTGGAGGCTGTGTTTTCCATCTTCTACATTATTGAGATTTTGGAGACCAAATGTCTCCCAAGGTAGGTGTGATCCAAAATGGATCAACAATAAAGAAATATTTTTTTAATTGATTTCAATGTTTACATATAGTACTTGAACAACCTTAGAGCCTTCCCCAAAATATCCTTGCAAGATAGGCCAAAAACCTATTATCATTCCTTAAAAAAATTTCATGCATGCATATCCAAGGATATATTAGAGGGGAGGCAATACCTCCATGCTATAAAATTGACATTGAGGAACAAAATCACTAAGGAAAAAATGGGGCAGTGTGGATCTGAGAGCTATGTGACATTGTGGAAACACGATAATCTAAACAAGTCATGCATGCACCACACACCATGAAAATAAAACAAGGAAAGGGATATGGAACATTGTGTAAATAGGCATGAAATTGTGTAGGAAAGGATTGGCGGAGCCTACTCTATACACCACACTCTTCACTCCATAAAGATCAGATTATGTAGATATGCAGACATGTAAAGAATGGACCTTGTATAGGATGGGACAAGGGGAGATTGCAGTTTAAACAAAAGGGATAGTGGATAAAAGGGTCTATCATCTTCCACAACCATAACTCTACATTACTAAATATAGGGAATCCTTCCATATAAAGAAGAAAAGTGTAATATACCCATCCACCCCTATTCTTGCTAGGATGAAAAGGCACTAGAAATTTGTCTCAAATTTAATTCACTACACCATACCATAGATCTCTGATACCATATATGTTTTCTTCCATGCTATGTGATAAAACATTAAGAATACAATTTGACAAGCAATTACATGCAATTCACATGAAAACATTGTCAAATTGTAATATCTTATAATTTATTAACATTCTTAGCATTTTAAACAATAAATACACAACAATAACACATCATAGAATCTATAACTAGAACACTTATATTTTATAATAATTTTACACAAATTGGTTGTTTATGTGGGATGTTCCTACTAGTTGTAGGCACTATTGCACCAATTATTTCTACAACAGTCAACCCTCGTGTTGGGACTATGACTCCATAAGGATTAAAAATAACTATCTTAGTTCATTTTTCCATTAATTACACAACCTTCTCACTCATTCATCCATCCAAAATCACAAACTCCCTTTTCCCCTTCAGTCTACATAACCCAAAGAAGTGGACCCCATTCTCTACAATGTAGTCCCCCCAGGGTGGTCACACCTCTTTCTTGTGCTTCGTCACGGACTAGCCAGGAAAATATCAATTATGGAATCTATAGGGATTATTCATGGAAATTTCACACTAGAAATACATGTAGACAATATTAGCCTTTCGTTACCAATTTATTTCTCTCTCCTTCTTTCTCGTACCATGCTCCCCTGATGTTCTCAATGAATGAAAAAATGATAGATGAGTCCAAAAAATATGGAATAAGTATGCATGGCTCCAACTAGCCACATGGCACTCCAAGAAATGCACCTAACTATCTTGGCACTTTTCCCAAGGTTGATTTATCTTTTACATAAGATAAGATAAAATACATTGGATTACAATAAAATATTATATTTCCAATATTTGTCACCTTTTTCCGCCCTTATCTCCCTCTCATTCCTGTCTCGTGGAGTCATACCCCCCCATAATTTTAGTCACCCTCATTTCACAATCAATGGTGCATTTTTTTTTAATATGTACATCATTTAGAGTACTTATCCCTTTGGCCATATTTTTTTGAAGGAAATGTTCTGGTACAACACCCTCTAAATAATTCCCCATGTTCCATGGATGGTAATTAGGGTAAGTAATCAACCCTAATTATGGGGACTCGCCCCAAGGGAATCAAGAGAGTCGATCCCATGACCAACAACATGCATGATAAAATCATATCTATATCTAAACCAATTTAGATAACTCTCATGGACATAATCCCTTGGCCATACTATCTTTCTCACCAACCTAATTCACGTATATTCATTACAAATCAGGTGATCAAAATGGGAATGTTACAAAAATTCAAATATTAAATACCCTACCCTACTTGGCAAAGGACATGGCCACATAAAAAGGTGACACATGTATATGCCAATGAATAGGAAGATGCAAAGTAACCTTAAAAAGAACAAAATCCAATGTTTTTTTTTTATAGTATGTGGTTACATTGAATGGTTTCACTGGTAACATTTAGGTGGCTAGGAGAGAGTTGAATGAGTTTGGAGTCTCTTTCTCTTCTATAAGGAAGGGAAGTAGAATCAAGAATGCAATAAATATGTCCATTAGAAAAGACTCAAGAAGGAAATAAAATGGTCATTCACCAAAAGTAGAATACAAAACCAAACAAACTTAGCCAATCATACCAATGATTATCTCATACGTCAAATTTTTAAAAACTAATTAATTTGAAATCTTGTCTTATTGCACCGAGAGATAAGTTTTTTATAGCCTAGTAAGAGGGAGATCTGTAATTCATTCCATGTTCAATGTGAATCTAACATGTGACACTTTTAAAAAATTATAAAATGTTAGGTAAATAAAATTATATAATGTCAACTCTATTCTAAAGTTAAAAACCATAAATACATGCATACATACATAGATACATTTCTTTAGCTTTAATTAAAAAATTAACCTATGTTAGTAATATTCCAACCAATTATGTCTTGTTCATTTAATTTATGGGATATATGCCAGGCCAAGTGGGATTTCACTCATGCGATTCGACCAGATGCACATTTGATAGACCTCAGAACCAGTGGGCACATTCAATTTAGTATGTGTGAGCTTAATCCATATTGGGGGATGGATCCAACAAAAGAGTTGAATTTTTCTTGCAGTAATGATGGTGGGTATGTGAGTCAAGGATTCAATGACAAGGTTGTTTTGAGGTTTCTAGTGCATCCAGTTTCTGAGAGGAGGGGTTCTATTTCTCTATTCCTTCCTTTTTCAATACTAGAAGCATTTTGACTCTTGTCTGAGTACACCCTGGTCTCTAGGTTTATCTAATATTGTCTTATTTCCCTTAAAATCCCTTGGCCATAGTATTTGGCTCAGCAACATAATTCACATATATTCATTACAAATATGGAGACCGAAATGGGGATGTTACAAAAATCCATAGATTAAAGACCCTACCCTACTTGAAATGGACATGGCCACCTAAAAAGGTGAAACATGTATAGGAAAATGAATAGGAAGATGCAAAGTAACCTTAAAAAGAACAAAATGCAATGACAATATGTAATGTACCTCAAAAAATGTCACAAAAAAAAAATGTTTGTCCAATTATCCTTGCATAGTTTCGAGATTCAAGCAATTAAGTCTTTTGTTATAAAGCTTGGGTCTGAAAGATTGTTAGAGACCTTACTTTCATTGATTTTCTTTACTATTCAACTTAAAACTTCCTACCCGTCTATACAATAAGTGTATACTCCTCCCTTAAATGTTATTTAGAGTCTTGTAAAAATTACCAATATTTTCTTATTTGATGATGCTTATAACACCAGCATAGATTTAACTATACGAGCAACTTGTAAACATGTCTATTACTTCCATACCTCTAATCAGGAGGAAGATTCTCCAATCAACACACAACAACTCCCGAAATCGCGAAAAGTGACCAGCATGTCGGGATTTCGGAGTTCGGGATTTCGAGAATACAACAACTAACATCAACGCACAATAATTCCCGAAATCACGAAAGGTGAGGTCCAACATTTTGGGATTTTGGAGTTTAGGATTTCGTGAATACAAAAACTATCATAAGCACACAACAACTCCCGAAATCATGAAAAGTGACCATCACTTCAGGATTTCAGAGTTCGGAATTTCACGAGTACAATAGCTAATATCAATGCACAACAATTCCCGAAATCGCGAAAGGTGTCGAGCATTTCAGGATTTCGGAGTTTGGGATATCACAAGTACAGAAGCCAAACATCAATAGATACAAACCTCTGAAAATGAGAAACAAAGGGAAGGTTGGACTGGCACTTTAGGGTTTCAGGGTTCGGAACTTTGTGAGCTCAAGTGCCCAAACAACAACATATGTGAACTTTCAAAAAGTGAAAAGGAAAGGTGAGACACGTATTTTGGAGTTTCGGGGTTCAGGACTTCGTGAGTTCCAGTGCCCAAACCTCAACATAAACAAACTTCTGAAATGCGATCAAACACAAATAATTCCCAAAATTGGGAAAAGGAACGGGGAATTAACATTTCAGGATTTCGGGTTTTCAAATACCAAACAACAATAGACAACAACTCCCAAATTCCGAAAGGTGAAAGGATGTGGGATCAACACTTCGGGATTTCGGGATTAGGGGCTTCAAATACCTAACAACAATGCACAACAACTCCCAAATTCTGAAAGGTAAAAGGATGTGGGACCACCACTTCGGGATTTTAGGATTCAGAATCCCACAACTTCAAAAGCCAAAACATCAACCACGAACAATTCCCGAAATTGTGAAAAGAAAAGAACGTGGAACTAACATCTTAGGATTTCGGGTTTCATGGTTTTCAAATGTCAAACCACAGCACACAACATTTCCTGAATTCTGAAATGTGAAATGGTGTGGCACCAACACTTCAGGATTTCGAGATTCGGGGTTTCGGGTTTGGAAAAGCAAGGGAACTTCGTATAAATGTAACCAACAAGTCCCAAATGCTGAGAAATCACATTATTTTCATAATTATAAGATTTTTCCTTGTACGGGTATTCTTACTTTCATTCTGTGAAATAGTAGGTGTAGAAAAATTCAATATCCGTTTGCTTATCAGGATTCCAAAAAAATAAAACTTCTGACTTTTATATGCATACAATCTATAAAAAAAGAGGGTACAATAGGGTAACAACTTCTGTAAAAGGTAACTCCTATTATGTTCACTTAGAGCGTCTTTAGACAAGGCATTAAACATCAACAGTACTAGATCTGTACGTCTATGTAAATACATGAATAAGAATATCACTCCATCAGAGTTTGGAAATTATAATTGATGATCCGAGGGATCTGAGTTTGGTTTCTAGGGGTTCCCAGAATTCATTAACTTTCTGAATTTTTTGTACATCTAGTATTTTGACTTTGGATTAAACCTAACCCATAGATGGACTGGCTTTCTTAAACTCAACTTCTATCAAAATAAAATTTGCCTAGCACTTCCAGATTTCGGGAGGGACCACTCCAGAATTTAGACTGTGATTGTACATTTAATACCACGATAAATGTCATCCATTGAAAGAATTACTTGAAATTTAGAAACAATTTGATGCATAATATCAGTTACACAAAAAACGTCCAAGAGCAGAGAGGGTAAGATTTACATTAATGCAATTAGATATAATAACACAACAGATACTTTCCATCAATCAAAACATAGCCAAAAATAGAGAGGGCTAGATCAACATATCAGAATCCAATCCACACAAAGACAAAGGGAACAACCACATTCTTGCCAACCGTAGAATAGGGCAGCCAAAGTCACTTGCCCAATTCACCTCGTAGCCTGACCATGAATCCATGAGGGCGAACTTGGAAACTCTTCCTCAACAATGTCCTTCAATTCCAACAGTTATCCTCTTTCCTCACACTTACTCAACAGTGGTCATAACAACAAGGGAATTCTATTTCAGCAAGCTCCTCTTGCCTCACACTCAATCCATAGTGTTCATAACAACAAGAGAGCTCAAAAATCTTTTCCCAGCATACTTGGCAGTGTCCTGCCTCCTCGCATATGTTATTTATCAATTTTTTCCCTGGTCTTTTCCCCTCCTTTGGGGATTTTCACAGATTTCTTAATCCCTGATTTTCAACGGCTGCGAGTGGCCAAATATTTGTTTTTCCACTTCTCATAATCAACCTAGAGGCATTTCCAACATGTTCACCCACTCATGGAGTCATGGTCAGTTGATTTTAACATGGTTGTTCCATTTGTCCTCCTGCAATTAATATAAATATTCTGTTGTGATACAAGTGTCATAGTCAAATAGTTAGTTAATTCCAAGCAAATCTCTGCCCAACAGTCACAATAATTAAATACAATTATTAAATTCGAAAATTGGAATTTCCATAAATGGCAAAAATTTTCCAGATTCGAATTTGCCAAAAACGAAAATAAATTTCCAGCATAATTCAAAAATAAAAAATATTTTATTTTGGGGAGATGTTACATCATTTCCCCCTTCAATAAAACACTGTCCTCAGTGTTCGTTCCTTCCCTGGAACACGATTGGATGAGATTTCCGCATATCTCCTTCCAATTCCAAGGTGGCCTCCTCGGGACTAAAGTGCTTCCATTGCACCTTTACTTGAGCGATGGCTCTATTCCAAAGTGCTATTTCTCTCCGGTCTAGAATGTGCAGGGGTTCCACCTAGAACTCACCTTCGGGTTCCACCTACACCAAGTTCCAAACAATCATATGAGTAGGGTCATGAATATAATTTTTCAACAAAGAAACATGAAATACATTATGAATTCTTAGATTAGCTGGAAGTGCAAGCTGATATGCCACGGGTCCAATTCGAGCTAGTATCTCAAAGGGCCCACAAAACCTGGGTTCCATATTTTCACAGTTCCCCAACTTTAGCGAGCTTTTTCGGGCATTGACCTTCAAATAAACATGGTCTCCCACTTGAAATTCCAAGTGTCTTCTTTTCTGATCCACATAGCTCTTTTGTCTATCCTGTGTCTCTTTCAAGTTCTGTTGTACCTTACCATGTTCTCCATTTCTTGGAGCATCTCTAGTCCAACCATGAGTCTGTCAGCTGGGTTATCCCAGCTAATTGGAGTTGTACACTTTCTGTCATACAGTATTTCGAAAGGGATCAACTTAGCCGAAGTTTGATACCCATTGCTATATGCAAATTCTACCAAGTATAATTAGTCTTCCCACTTGTTCGGCTTTTTTCTTACATACATTCAGAACATATCCTCTATTATTTGATTTGTCCTTTCGGTTTGTCCATCTGTTTGTGGATGATAACTCGTACTAAAATTCAAATTAGTATTTAGCCCTGCAAACTATTCCTTCCAAAAAGCGGATGTGAATTTTACATCTCTATCTGAAACCACCATTTTAGGAATACCATGCAGCCTAAAAATTTCTTTCATGAATATTTCAGCAATATTAATAGCTTTAAAAGTAGACTTTATAGGAATAGAGTGTGCAGACTTACTGAGTTTATCGATTACAACCATGATTTAATCATTCTGTTTTTGAGTTTTAGGAAAACCCATTATAAAGTCCAGTGATATGGTTTCCCATTCCCATTTTGGTACTGGTAATGGTTGTAATAGGCCGGCTAGATGTTGGTGTTCGGCCTTAACTTGCTGACAATCTTGGCACCTAGCCAAATACTCTGTTGTTTTTCCCTTCATATTAGGCCAGTAAAATAATTTTCTGAGTGTTGTTATTGTTTTCTGGTAACCTGGATGGCCAGAATATGGTTTCTTATGCACTTCGTCTAAAACAGTTAATTTTAGCTCTGCTAAATCTGGTATGTAAAGTCTATTTTTAAATATTAATAGCCCCTTTTTGTCGATACTTATATCTGGTTTATCTAAGTTTGTGATGATGTTTTGCAATTCTGCCATCATCTTAGTGTAATTTCTGTCGTTAATACCTGTCGCCTTCATTCTTTGTTCCAGATCACTTTTTTCCCTGCTGATATTTATCTCAAATAACTCATGGACTCTTCTTCTTAAAGCATCAACTACTTTATTTTCCTTACCCTTGATATGTTTGACCTCGAAGTCGAATTCCCTCAACAAGGCTAGCCACCTTGCTTGTCTTGCATTAAGTTCTGGTTGGTTAAACATATATTTCACTCCGCTATTATCTGTCAATAGTAAGAATTTTCTGCCCATTATATAGTGTCGCCACATTTTTAAGGCATGTATTACTATTGCCAATTCTAAGTCAAGAGTGACATAATTTCACTCGTGTTCCTTTAAATTTCAAGACTCATAACAAATCACGTGCCCTTTCTGAGTTAGAACCCCACCTAGTCTCTCTTTACTTGCATCAACACATATTGTGAAGTCTTTATCTGGGTCGGCTACCTTCAAAATGGGTGTCAATGTTAATAATTCTTTTAGCTTGTTAAAATCGTCTTGACACTTTTGCGACCAGTTAAACTTGGCCCCTTTCTTTTGTAATGACGTGATAGGGTAGACTATCTTGGAGAACCCTTCTATAAATCTGCGATAATATCCGGTGATTCCCATGAATGACTGGATATCTGCCACATCCTTAGGCACTAGCCATTCCATGATGGCTTTTATCTTTTTCGGGTCTATGACAATAGCTTCTGAGGAAATGACATGTGCTAAATATTGTATTTCTTTTTGATAAAAATCAGATTTGTCGAATTTTGCGTATAGTTTGTGTTTCCTTAGTGTTTGCAGAACTATTCATAAGTGTTCATCATGTTCCTCCTTTGTTTCAGAATAGACCAGAATGTAATCGATAATTACTAGTACGAACTTGTCTAAGTACTGGATGAAAATGCTATTCATCAAGAACATAAATGTGGCTGGTGCATTAGTGAGTCCGAAAGGTATGACTACAAACTCGTAGTGTCTGTATCTTGTTCGAAAAGTTGTTTTTCTTATGTCCTGGTCCTTTATCCTAACTTGATGATAACCAGATCGTAAATCCAATTTTGAGAAGATCTTGGCCCCACCAACTTGATCAAACAGATCATTTATCCTGGGTAAGGGGTATTTGTTCTTAATGGCCACTTTATTCAGTTGTCTATAATCGATACATAGTCTTAGAGTACCGTCTTTCTTTTTCACAAAGAGGACTAGTGCACCCCATGGCGAGACACTTGGTCTGATATATTTCTTGTCCAACAATTTCTATAATTGTATTTTTAATTCTATCAGTTCTGGTAGACTCATTCGGTAGGGTGCTTTTGAGATGGGGGCTGATCTGGGTAGTAAGTCTATGGGGAAATCTATTTCTCTCCTAGGAGGTAATTCTGGATCTCATCAACAAACATGTCTTTAAATTCACATAGGAAGGCGAAGTCTTCTAACTTGGGTTTATTTTCTTTTTCTAATAGATTTGTCACTTGGATGGCGTAAACTTGACATCCCTTTCTAATACATTTCTTGAATTGCATCGCTGAAACTTGTCTGACTGACACAGGTTTTGCTATGCCTTGGGTTGTTCTAACAGTGCCAAAATTGTCTTTGTATAACAGTCTAGTACTTCTTTGTGTTGTTCCAACCAATCCATCCTGATAATCATATCATAAGATCCTAGTGGTAGGATGTTCATATTGGTCCTTATCTTTTGACCATCTAAGCTGAACTCAAAATCAAAAATAAAGTTAACTACGTTTCTTTTAGCACCTGTTGCTAGTTGTACTAGCCAAGATTTTTTGTGCTTTTGTTTCTTAAGTTTATTCAAATCTACTACATCGGGAGTAATATAACTTAATGTAGCTTCCAGATCAATTAAAACAAAAATTCAAGTGTCATGGATTTTACCTTCGATTTCTACCACCGAGGACTGGTGGTCAGCTTGTTGACCATCTATGGCTGCATTTATCTGATGTCGACTTCTGCCTATGTCTCCCATTGTTGAGGCTTCCTGCAAATTGTGGACAATAGCGTTGTTTGCTACAATTAGACGTGGACAGTTCCTCCTTAGATGAGGCTCTCCACACTCCCAACACTTTAATGGTTCACGAGAGTTGTCTCCAAACTTATTCATTCCCAGGTTTACTGGTTTACCGCTACCTTGCGTGTTCGGATGATTGGAGTGAAAATCCTTCTTTGGGAAATTTTTTTCTACATTCTGATAAGGAGTTGGTCGATATCCCTTCTTCCATTGGTGCATTTCATCTTGCTTCTTATCCTTCCAGGTCTTGGGAAACTCTACCCATAGTTTATATTGGTCATAACACATTCGTACCTTCTTGAATGCCTCACTCAAAGAATTGGGGTTGTCAAACTCAATTATGTCCCTGTAGGACTGTGGTAAACAACTTAAGAATCACTGGATTTTTACCTTATCCTCCTAGATGTATGGTACGAACCTTAGTAGTTCCAGAAATTTATTTATAAGGTCCTCCATCGTCATTTGTTTGAGTCGTAATTCATAAAATTATTTCGTCTTCCTTTCATAATAGCTTTCAGAAAGGTATTGTTTCTTAAAATACTTCTTGAAGTCAGACCATTCCAACTGTTTCTCCTTTAGGCCCTTGTCCAATTTCATGTCCTGCCACCAAATGTTGGCTTTCCCCTTCAGATTGTAGATGGCCATTTTGACTTTCATCTTACTGGAATAGTTGTAGATTTGGAAGTATTTGTTTTATGTCCAACAACCATGCCTCGACTTCTTCTCCTGTCCTGGATTCCCCATCGAAAGTAGCTGGTTTAATCTTTTTAAATTCTCCTTCAATGTGGTCGGTTTGTTTTCTTTTTTTGTCTAGTATGGTTTTGTCTTTAGTTGAAGGTGTCCCTTCAGATGAAATGTCTCCTTTTTCTGTTTTTGCACCAGAATTCTTGGAGGCCCTTTTGCTAACCTCTTCCTCAGGGTTATCATCTTTTGGGATTTTCTTGGTTACTATACTATGCAACAGGACTTCATTTATCTCTTGATGTTCCTGTTGTGCCTTCTTCAATTTTTCATTATCGGCCTTGAAAACATGTAGTTCAACAATAAGGTTCCTCATTGTTTCCAACACCTCCATGGGTGAGCTTCTGTTACTATTCTGTCTTGGATCTCCAAGAATTCCTTGTTGCGGATTCTCTTCCATCCTAATTTCTGCACCTTCTTGGGCTGCCATTATTCAACACAAAACATAAAATCTTTATGTTTGTAATCCACAAGAATTTATTAGATTTTTCATAAATCAGAATAAATACTAAGCAATTAATGTGGCCCTGTACAGGATCAGTGTTGTAACTTTTTCTTTGATACCATATGTAATGTACCTCAAAAACTATCACAACAAATAAATTTTGTTTGTACAATTATCCTTGCATAGTTTCGAGATTCAAACAATTAAGTCTTCTGTTATAAAGCTTGAGTCTGAAAGATTGTTAGAGACCTTACAGTCGTTGATTGTATTTACTATGCAACTTAAAACTTCCTACCTGATGATACAATAAGTGTATACTCCTCCCTTTAATGTTATTTAGAGTCTTGTAAAAATTACCAATATTTTCTTATTTGATGATGCTTATAACACCAACATAGATTTAACTATACAAGTGACTTGTAAACATATCTGTTACTTACATACCTCTAATCGGGAGGAATATTCTCCAATCAACACACAACAACTCCCAAAATCGCGAAAAGTTACCAGCATGTCGGGATTTCAGATTTCGGGATTTCACGAATACAACAGCTAACATCAACGCACAACAATTCTCGAAATCGTGAAAGGTGACCCGCATTTTAGGATCTGGGAGTTTAGGATTTCGTGAATACAACAACTAACATAAACACACAACAACTCCCGAAATCGCGAAAAGTGACCATCACTTCGGGATTTCGGAGTTCGGAATTTTGCGAGTACAACAACCAACGTCAACGCACAACAATTCCCAAGATCACGAAAGGTGTCCAGCATTTCGGGATTTCGGAGCTCGGGATTTCGTGAGTACAGAAGCCAAACATCAACAGATACAAACCTCCGAAAATGCGAAACAAAGGGAAGGTTCGACTAGCGCTTTGGGGTTTCGAGGTTCAGAAATTCGTGAGCGCAAGTGCCCAAACAACAACATATGCAAACTTCTGAAAACTGAAAAGGAAAGGTGAGACCTGCATTTCGTGGTTTTGGGTTTCAGGACTTTGTGAGTTCCAGTGCCCAAACCTCAACATAAACAAACTTTCGAAATGCGATCAAACACAAACAATTCCCGAAATTGCGAAAAGGAACGGGGAATTAACATTTCAGAATTTCGGGATTCGGGGTTTCAAATACCAAACAACAATACACAACAACTCCTGAATTATGAAAGGTGAAAGGATGTGGGATCATCACTTCGGGATTTCGAGATTCGGGGTTTCAGGGTTTCAAATACCAAACAAAAATGCACAACAAATCCTGAATTTTTAAAGGTAAAAAAATGTGAGACCACCACTTCGGGATTTTGGGCTTCATAATCTCACGACTTCAAAAGCCAAAACATCAACCACAAACAATTCCCGAAATTGCGAAAAGAAAAGAACGTGGAACTAACATTTTGGGATTTCGAGTTTCGGGTTTTTCAAATGTCAAACCACAACACACAACATTTCTCGAATTCTGAAATGCAAAAGGGTGTGGGACCAACACTTTGAGATTTCGAGAATCGGGGTTTCGAGTTTGGAAAAGCAAGGGAAATTCGTATAAATGTCACCAGCAAGTCCTGAATGTCGAAAAATCACATTATTTTCATAATTCTAAGATTTTGCCTTGTACGGGTATTCTTACTTTCGTTCTCTGAAACGGTAGGTGCAGAAGGATTCAATATCCATTTACTTATCAGGATTTCAAAAAAATCTAACTTCCAACTTTTATACGCATACAATCTATAAAAAAAATGGGTACAATAGTGTAACAGGTTCTATAAAAGGTAACTCCTATTATGTTCACTTAGAGCCTCTTTAGACAAGGCATTAAACATCAACAGTACTAGATCTGTACGTCTGTGTAAATACATGAATAAGAATATCACTCCATCAGAGTTTGGAAATTATAACTGATGATCCGAGGGATCTGAGTTTGGTTTCTGAGGGTTTCCAGAATTCTTTAACTTTCCGAATTTTTTGTACATCTAGTATTTTGACTTTGGATTAAACCTAACCTATAGATGGACCAGCTTTCTTAAACTCGACTTCTATCAAAATAAAATTTGCCTAGCAGTTCCAGATTTCCAGAGGGACCACTACAGAATTTAGACTATGATTGTACATTTAATACCACGATAAATGTCATCCATTGAAAGAATTACTTCAAATTTAGAAACAATTTGATGCATAAGATCAGTTACACACAAAACATCCAAGAGCAGAGAGGGAAAGATTTACATTAACACAATTAGATATAATCACACAACAAATACTTCCCATCAATCAAAACATAGCCAAAAATAGAGTGGGGTAGATCAACATATCTGAATCCAATCCACGGGAAGACAAAGGGAACAACCAACTTCCTCCCAACTATAGAACAGGGTAGCCAAAGTCACTTGCTCAATTCACTCCCTAGCCTGACCATGAATCCATGAGGGCGAACTTGGAAACTCCTCCTTAGCAATGTCCTTCAATTGCAACAGTTATCCTCTTGCCTCACACTTATTCAACAGTGTTCATAACAACAAGGCAATTATGTTTCAGCAAGCTCCTCTTGCCTCACACTCAATCTGCAGTGTTCATAACAGCAAGAGAGCTCAAAAATATTTTCCTAGCATACTTGGCAACGTCCTACCTCCTCGCATATGCTATTTATCAATATTTGCCCGTGTCTTTTTCCCTCCTTTGGGGATTTTCATAGCTTTCTTAATCCCTGATATTCAGGGGCTGCAAGTGGCCAAATCTTTGTTTGCCACTTCTCATAATCATCCTAGAGGCAGTTCCAACACGTTCTCCCACTCATGGAGTCATGGTCAGCTGATTTTAACATGGTTGTTCCATTTGTCCTCCTGCAATTAATATAAATATTCTGTTGTGATACAAGTGTCATACTCAAATAGTTAGTTGAGTCCAAGCATATATCTACCCAACAGTCACAATAATTAAATACAATTATTAAATTCGAATATTGGAATTGCCATAAATGGCAAAATTTTTCCAGATTCGAATTTGCCAAAAACGGAAATAAATTTCCAACTTAATTCAAAAATAAAAAATATTTTATTTTTGGGGGATGTCACACAATATTTTTATAGTAGGTAGTTACATTGAATGGTTTGTTTGGTAATGTTTGGGTAGCTAGGAGAGAGTTGAATGAGTTTGGAGTCTCTTACTCTTATGGACAAAAGGAAAATAGAATAAAGAATGCAATAAAGAGGCCATTGGAAATGGCACAAGAAGGAATTAAAAAGGCTATTGACCCAAAATGGAATAAAAAACCAAACAAACATAGCCAATCATACCATTGAATATCTCATACTTCAATTTTTTTAAAACTAAATTAATTTGAAAGTTTGTCTTGTTTCAATGAGAGATGCCTTTTATAGCCTAATATGAAGGAAATGTGTAACTTCTTCCATGTTCAATGTGGATCTAACATGTGGCACATTTAAAAAATTATAAAATATTAAGTAAATAAAAATATATAATGTCAACTATATTCTAAGGTTAAAATACATAAATACATGCATACATACATACATACATATCTTTAACTTTAATTAAAAAATTATACCATGTTAATAATGTTCCAATTATTGTTTTTTCATTTAATTGATGTTATAGGCGGAACAATGAGTGGGATTTCACTCATGCGATACAGACAGAGTCACATTTGTTAGACCTTAAAACCAATGGGTGCATTCAATTTAGTATGTGCAAGTTTAGTCTGTCTTGGCAGATGACTCCAACATAAGAGTTAATTTTTTCTTGCAACAAAGATGGTGGGTATGTGACTCGAGGAGCCAATGAAAAGGTTGTTTTGAGGTTTCAAGTGTGTGGACTTTATTAGTGGGGTTTCATATTCTTTGGTCCTTCCTTTCTCAATGGTGGAAAAATCTTGGCTATAGACCAGGTACCCCCTGGTCTCCAAATTTATCTACTGTGGTCTAATTTCCCTTAATTCTCATGACTCGGTTCTTCTCAATTTTAATTTTAGCAGTTTTCTCTTCTTCTCTAGATTTCCAGATTTTGGCAGTTCTCCTATTTTGGGGGTTTGGCAAGCTAACTTTGACATTATCACTCTATTTTATTTTTCTCACTGGGGAAGGTGGTTAAATATTTTTCTTGGCGACCTTGTCCATCATCTATCCTCTTTTTTGGTCATCTCTGGAGGTGAGAATATTAGTATTTTATGGTTTGGTTTCTTTGTGGGTTTGTATAATACATATATGGATCCTAATTGTAACGATTTTAAGTGTATATTATGATGCCATGAAGAACATATTGCAACCATAAGTGATATTCTCTAGTAGGTGTTGGCTAAGCTGAGGAACCTGGAACATGGAGTAGCTAACCTGGAAGAAGATTTTTAGTACTTAAGGTCATTGGTTCTACTTGGTTTCGATTAATCAAGTATCAACAACCTCTCACCATGGGATTACAAAGGAAGAACAAGATGGACGCGACATTGTGTCGATGGAAGTGGAAGGAAATTCACCAATGCATGATGAAGTTCACAAGACACCAAAGAATGAGTAAGTCCATAGTTGATGTTTTTCAAATTTATCTTTCTTTTAGGACACTATGTCAAATAAATTCTGTAGTGAGAATATTTGAAATTATTTTAGAAAGTTATATAAGTTCTATAACCTATCGATAGGAGGTGACCCCAAATTTTATAAAATATTTTTTATTATGTTGTTTTCCTTGGTAGGGTTCTTTCTATACTATATTTTTTTGTTAAAATTAAAAAAAATAATATTTCAATCAATTCATACTTACCTACAATGACCTATAAATTTTACCTAAGAAATCTAACTATTTAGTTGAGAAGCCTATTGTGACCAACTTATAGGCTTTTATTAAGAAGTCTAACAATTAACGTGACAATTGTCTTCTTAATGCAATGTGAAATAAGGAGTTAAACTTCCTTATCATAAATTTATCATCCTTCAAAGGGCTCTACAAAATTTGATAGAATAAAGAACTGGTACTAATTAAAAAAAAAATGCTAGCGAATTTTTCTTAAGTGATTGCAAATATTATTTGTTAAAAAAATTCAATGGTTAAAAAAATTCAATTATGTGTATTGAGGATAGAATTTATGATATATTTGGAATTTGGACTTAGGATAAATTTACATTAATTACAATAAATTTAGAATAATATTTTTATATTTTAAAATAAAAATATATTGTTAAAAGAATGTCAATTACAAAGATATTTTGCATTAATAAATTTTATAAATTTGTCATGCCATCTTTTTTTATAAGTGAAATGGAAATGTTTAATGACTTTTAAAACTTTATATTTTCAACTTTTATCCATTTTAACCTATACTCCTTATTGTCATGCCATCTTTTTTTTATAAGTGAAATGGAAATGTTTAATGACTTTTAAAACTTTATATTTTCAACTTTTATCCATTTTAACCTATACTCCTTAATTATATAGGTTTTTAGTGTAGTAAGAATATGTAAATGAATGAGATTGAAGGGTTATTGGGTTAAAAGATTTATTTATTGTTTAATATTTAAAAATAATTTTAATATTTTGATCTTTCCACTCTTGTTTTATGGATATGAATTTATAATAAATTTTAAATTTTATAGTAAAATATTGTTTTTGGATGAATATACAATATTGAGATTAATAAATTCATTTTCATAATATGAATCAATATCTCCAAAAAAAAATATTCAATAAATAAAAAAAATAATTATTTTAATTTAAAGATATTTAACCATAAAATACATATAAATAATTTTTATTTTATGTTCTTTAAATTTATTAAATCTGAAAAATCAATATAAATTTTAATTTTAATAAATTTTGAAAACATAATTTCACATTATGAAAGTGATGTAATATTATGGTTGCTTATTTTTTTTTTTAAATTTAATCTTCCATGATAAAGGTATAAATATATATTTTTTTAATGTTAATCTCTTATGGGTGAAGTATGTATAAGTATAAATATATATTTTTTAATATTTAATCTCTTATGGGTAGAGTGATGTAATATTAGAGTAAATGTTATTACATTTTCTCCACTCT
The DNA here is from genome assembly GCA_010110895.2 of Picea sitchensis. NCBI lineage: Eukaryota > Viridiplantae > Streptophyta > Pinopsida > Pinales > Pinaceae > Picea > Picea sitchensis. Next base: position 27,318 of record SNQJ01S0080090.1, on the reverse strand, counting down.
ACATTTATAAGTAACTTATTCTAATTTTAGTAAGTATAATATAATTTTTCTTAACATTTAATTCCATACATAAGTATAAATATATATATTTTTAATATTTAAAATCTTCCATAAATTTATCTAAATAAGGTCATTGTTATTTTTATATTTAAATGTTATAACACTTTTTAATATTTTTTATCTAAATATTGACAAACTTCTACCATTTAAGTTTTTACCTTTTGATCATAGACTTTCTTTAAAAAGAAATATGTGTTTAATTCGTTTTAATTCTAATAAGTATGAATATTTTTTTTCTTAATATCCATGTAAAAATTTGTTTATATTTTCCTTAATATCCATGCATAAGTATAAATATTGTCCTCTTAATATTTAATATAAATTACCATTAATAAATAGAATTTATTATTTTTTACTTTTGATCTTATGATAAATTAGGTCCACTTAAAAAAAGACATTTTTAAGTAAAATGAATATATTTTTCTTAATATTTAATTTAATGCATAAATATAAATATATTTTTCTTAATATTTAACTCCTCCATGTATAAATATACATGCATTTTTTTTAATATTTAATTTCTCATCCCTTTATCTAAGTTCATTATTTTTTTTAATGTAAAAGTTCTAACATATTTTTTTTACATTTTGGAACTAAATAAGAACTAAATAAGAGCAAACTTATATCTATGGTGCTAAATTATATCAACTTTTTATTTAAAAAAAATTGTAAGTAATTTATTTTAATTTTAACGAGTATGAATATATTTTCTTAATATTTAATTAATATGTTGTTAAATTACATTAATTTTTTATTAAAAGTAATGGTAAGTAATTAATTGAAATTGTAGATTTGAGGTAGTGTGAACAATATAATTTATGTGCTTCAGGAGTTTTGGAGTTTTGCATAGTACTGAATTCATTTATATTTAAAAAACAATATAGGTAATAAATAATTTCACCAAAAATTATATAACTGGATACTAGTAAATGATAATTGAAAATATTCAAAAATCTGAATATAATAATTATTTTGATTTTTTTAATATATAAATTGATTGACATATAAATCTTAATTGTTTTGCAATTCAGAATTGAATATTAACTCATTCTAATTTTAGTAACTAAAAATATTTTTTTCTTAATATCCATGCTTAAGTATTTAATTTTTTTTTTTCATAACTATTTTTCCACACATTTATTTACATAGTATCATTGCTATGTTTACTATTTTTATATGTAAAAGTTACAACACTTTTAAATATTTTGAATGGTCTAGGGTTTTCAACATCGAACCTTATGCGCATCGCCCTGTCTCTTGTTGTTGCGGCCATGGAAGTCGAGGGAGGGCTCCACTCACTTCAAATGATGGACCATCAAACTTCCAGCTGGAATGCAACAAATCATTTAGGAGGAAGAGATGTCGAAGGAGGAGCCGATGGAAATAGACCTAGAAGCCAATCACCCAAAAACTGCTCGCACTAGGGAACTAGGTAAATGTATCCTACAGGTCCCGATCGCTCCGAAATATATCATCAGATCTTCAAGTATAGAAGATCAGAAACAATACATAAGAGATTTCTCCATGATAGGGAAATTTTTGGGGTTATGGCCTTCATAAAAGTACCTAGTTAAATGGATTCAACATTGGAGGAACCCCAAGTGCCACTATGACCTCCAACTTGGATCAAAAGACTTCTTCACTATCATCTTGCAAAACCTGGAAGCAAGACAATTAGGTTGAATTCAACGCTAAGGGGGCAGTGGGCAACCTCACAATGCTTTGGAATCCAGCCATAGTTTTGTAGGACGATTTTTTCACATCCAACTCGACCATTACAACCTCATTTCGTCTTATTGGCTCGAAAAAACTCAGCTACATCACAAATGTATATGGACCCACATGATCAGGAGATAAGGAATCCTTCCTCCAACATTTATAATGGATTGCCAATCATATCGGTTTCTAAAGATCGATCCTAGGGGGAAATTTCAATATGATAATAGGTCTAGAAGAAAAAAAGGGGGGCGCACGCACCCTCGGAAATGACAACGAGCATTTCAACCGAATCATTGGCCTTTTGAATCTCATTGATGTAGAAACAGATAACGAACCCTTCACATGGTCCAATAGACCCTTGGGGGAACAACATGTCTCCAACAGATTAGATCGTTTTCTAATTTCAGAAGCCATCATGTTTGATGGATTTTCTTGGAATGCCACATTCATCAACACCCCAGGTTCGAATCACTGGCCGATTTTCCTATCAATTAACATCAGTGGCACCATGGGAAGAAAGCCTTTTTTCTTTGAAAAATTATGGTTGACACACCCAGAATTCCAAGATAACATCAAGCTCTAGTGGGAAGAAGCGGCCATACCCACAGGGACCCCTAACTATAGATTTGAACAGAGGCTAAAACACCTCAAAAAACATTTGAAATATTTTAATAAGTCCACCTTCGGCAACATATTTCATGCTCAGAAAATTATCAATCAACAAATGCAAAGCCTCCAACAAAAAATCAAATCTCAAGGCCTCACTGATCCCCTAAAGGAGCAGGAGGCTTTACTAAACAACCAATGGGTAGAAAGATGCGCGCAAGAAGAAATAATCTGAAGACAAAAATATCGCATTCAATGGTTGAAAGAGGGTGGGGATACAACAAATTATTTCACATATCTATGGTCCAAAGGCGCCAAACAAATCACATTACTCACCTGGTCTCAGAACAAGGAACGAAAATCCAACAACACGCTGATACAGAAAATGAAATGCTCTCTTACTACAAAAACCTTCTAATAGAGACCATTGTACATCGTTCATGTGAAATTGACTCCATCCTCAAGAATATCCCCAAGGAGGTCACTAAAGAGCATAACAAGGCTCTGATGAGACCGATCACATAGGAGGAAGTTGATCAATCTTTTAGGGACACCCTGTTGGGAAAGGCTCTTGGGTCGGACATGTTTACTTATGATTTCTTACACAACTGTTGGAGCATCATTCACGAAGATGTTTCAGAAATCATCAGGGAATCTATAAAATCTGGGAAGGTCCTCCAAGACCTCAATGCAACCTTTCTCACTCTCATACCTAAAGAGAACAACTCTACTTCCCCTTCACATTTTTGTCCCATTTCTCTTTGCAATGTCATTTACAAACTCTTCACGAAGATCATCGCAACACGCCTTAAACCAATACTACCTTTCATAATATATCTGGAACAATCAGGCTATGTGGAGGGAAGACAAATTGTGGACAGTGTTATCTTGTCTCACGAAGTAATCCACTCAATTCATTCGACCAAGTCTCAAGGTATTCTTCTAAAACTGGATCTCTCTAAAGCCTTTGATAAATTAAGCTGGAATTACTTAAACTCAACTCTCCTCGCCTTTGGCTTTGAACCAACGTGGGTCTCTTGGATTGTCAACCTCACCTCGTCAACCCTATTCTCCATCCTGATCAATGGTGTTCCATAAAATCCTTTCTCCCCCTGCAAAGATAATAAACCTTTGCACGCATGCTGCTGTTAAGGCCCAACACGAATCTGTTGACCTTAAGCTTCTCAGGGTTAAGGTGCGGAGCATGTCGGAGTAACGCATAACACGTGCCTTGCTCTTGGGCACCGTACGACCTCCCTGTCGTAAGGCAATGAACTCATTTGAGCCGGCGCTTAATGAATTCCTCTGAAAGGTACCTCTCTCGAAACCGTTCCTCGAACAGTTCCCATGACACATCTTCAATGATCACGTTCAGTTGCGTCAGGAGCGTCTTCCTCCATAGAAGAGCGCTCTCCTTCAATTAAGAGACCGCCATGCGGACCTTCCTGTTGGAGGTATAATCGCGAAGTGCGAAGCACATCGCCATATTCTCCAATCATGGCTCGGCGGCTGCGTCGTCCGGGGCACCAAAGAACTTGGGAAATTTTATCTTCTCAAGTTCACGGTGAAAGTTACCTGTAATGGCCGGTGCGCACGGCAGAACCTCAGGGGGTGCCGACGCCCTGGCCTCGTCTCTGTCCCAACGGCTAATCAGAGCCTCAGACATGCGCTGAGAGGATCTCATCATCCCAATAACAACGCCATCTGCTATAAGCTCCTGTTCGAGCACCCGCTCGCCTCCCTGGGGTTGAGACCCCTCAGGCATGGATGCTACTAGAGGCGTCATGCCTCCTCCCCTAGCACCCGTCGTCGGCCTCCGCGGCGTTGTCTATCCATGATTACCTCCATGCACACAATCAACTCGATCAGCAACAATATAATCAATCTAATCCTGTCAACGAAAGCCGTAGTGAATCCCAAGTCATAGGTCAAACCGGCTCTGATACCATATGTAACGACCCTTCTCGTTATGACAACAACTCTGTTAATAGGTGTGAACTTTTTTTTTTTTGAGTTAAGGTGTGTGCGCGCGTAAAAGTACGAACTCACGTGACTCTACGTTGCCACCCGACAACCGACCAGACTGACCCGAAAATAAGATGATTACGACCTTGTACAACACAAATTAAAAGAATAGGCGTCTTCCAGGAAGGCGCAAGTAAGAAGAACCCAGACGTTGTCCAACCATGAAAATACTCACGGAAAATCTCATACCAATTGCTCCCTTTAAATTTATTTATCGACGAGGTATCCAACCTTAAATAAAGTACAACTAGTTAACTGCAATCCCCGTTTGCTGAAATATAATTACCGATTTCACTTAGATTCACAGACCTTAAATTTTTATATGGGTCATCCGTCATAATGCGAATATCATGAATTCACCATAACACCACCCTATCTTTCACTATTTAGCTTCGTAAGCATTTTGGCATGTAACCAAACTTACTTAAGCAACCGCTTCAAGTAATCCATCATTTGTAAACATTGCAACGTTTAGGTTTGCATCAAGTTCTTTACACCACAACCATTGACAAGGTTTAAGGAACAAGAATCCTTCTCAATGTAACTCTTCTCCTTGGCATCATGCTCACCGTTCTTTATGCATCAAGATAACAGGAGTTCAATCATAGAAGTAGCTCTCTATTGCATTTTATTATTTAATTTACTTCCAGCAATGCCAACAAGAGCTCATACAACTCTTGCAATTCCATTATTTAAATGTTCATAATGCGAACAGGAGCATAAACATGTAGTCCAAGACAATCAGCAGCAAGATATTGATGAACTTAAGTTGCACAGACGGTAAGGTTGCTTATGCAGGTAAAAGTTTGGATACAAATATTTCAAACTTAACTCTCATTCTGTAGCATAAAAAGCAAAGTTAAACCATGCAAGAAAATGCCTATGATCACTTGACTCATCACAAAAATTCTTGAACTTAAATGGTTCAATCAGGGAAGGATGTATTCAACTGGGATGCCCAACAAGTGAAATTTGTTTCCCCTTTTTCATTAAAGCAGGTTATCCTCGCACCATATTTTCTGGAAATGAACATCATGGGTAGAAATATCACTCACTAAGTTTTATTTGTCAGTACCATCTTGACGTTGCAAGACAACCCACCAATTTCAAACAAGCCAGAATATGATTTAAGTTCACTCTCATGAGGGTAAGAGATAATCATAGAGGTCCATAACATAGCTAACATTCACCCAATGAAAATAATAAGAAGGCAACAATATACCATGCCAAACATAGTTATACTACAAGCCCAACAACATTCTATAAAAGACTAAAGCGGGAAATGAAAATACCCAAGGCTGGTAATAATTAACACCCTATAGGTTACCTAGCAGCTCTGCAGCAAGCAAGGAGGTCAAGAAATCAGGGTTTAATTAAATCCATAAACAAAATGTAAAATGACTACATTGAGACGTTGTTACCAACCCTTTAATGGCAAAAACCCTGGTTGTATTTTAATGGTAGTTAAGGGAAAATTAAGGGCTGAAAGAATGTGTCTAGCATTCCCAAAAACCCAGACGTCCATCCTTTCCCGTGTCAGGCATTATTTTCTGGACCAAAAGAAAATACATAGGTCCCTCATACAACACACCAAAATGCTTGGGGATAAAACACAGAAATAACCATGAATCAAATGGCTTCGATGCAAGGGAAAAATTGTAGATTTTTAATGAGAAAAACATCACCATGCCAATCAGAAAACACAGCAACAACTTATACACCTTTTGGCATACATTTTTCACATAAAAGACATTTCTTATCTTGCACAACATGCCATAAAATGGAAGTACAGATGTAAGCTAAAAAGGGCATGAAATAAACTTGTTTTGCCTTCTTCAAATGGGTTTATCTATGAACATAATGTCAGAATTCTGAAATGCTATATCCCACCTTTTTCACCAATTCCAACAGCCATCAAATTGCAACAGTAGACACCCAACCCACTGCCAACAATTGACATCAACAAGCTCAGTCATAATATAGATATGTTAAGTGAATTTGATTGCCCCATCAATGTGCTTATCAATACACACGAAGATTTCCCAAACCATTACCATTCCCAAGCATGCACTAGATCGGCACTCTTCTTATTAAGCAGTCAACTAGCACATACGAGGCCATAAATGCCCATGAGGATCTCGTTTTTTACACAACATTGCGAATCCTTAAAGACAAACTGGCTGCAAGGTTCCTAGGCCAAGAATTGTCACGACTAAACAAGGAAACACTCCATACTTCTACTTGGGATTCATCATGCCCATACCTTTTGAAATGGTGAAATTAAGGATAATAAATGTAGAGATCACCATCATAAAACACATAATATCCCTATATATGACACACAGGTTTCATATGCAAAACGAAAGGGTTGGAAGATCCAGTCACTTTTTGTGATGACACCATCCAATGTGGATTTGATCTAATAAACAAGGTAGAAAGGACCGTGAACATGGCGGGCATAACTTACCAGAGGCAGACCATTTTCCCATTCATTGGCATGCCCACACAATGGCATAACACATTTTTCATAATTAGAAATGCAAAACAACTTAGTAACAACGGATTACAATTCATTGACAATCTGTGTAATGAAAGGTATGTAGCACACACACGGTCTCAAGCAGTTTGCTTGCCCTCAAAGATTGGTTACCATAACAGTCTGTAATTACCATTCTCACAGCTATTGCAAATTATTGAAGAGTATGAGTAAAGATATACCTTCTCATTGAGAGATTTCTACAACCACTTTCTGAAATTCGTTTATCTGTTGTTGTACCAATGCCTTAATGAACAAAATAACACTCTATAATTAACAAGTTGTCTATATCTATTCCAAGGCATACTGGAACCCCCAAGAAAACACTCAGTCTTCTACCAATCCTTTAAACAATACAATGTGAAAGGAAAAAGGAAAATAACACAAAGAGGTTCCCTTACTCGGAGATGAGCTCGTGCCACCCCGAAATGCAGTGAAATTAATAGGCTATCTTTAATCCAACGCATACTGGAATTCCACTCTACAGTACCCACGGCCAAGGCGTAAAACACAAGGACATAGGCTGGTAAAACGAAGCCCACTGTCTTCTATATTCACCCAGAAGGTAAGAAGAAACGGAGAACCCACAAAAACGCACCCACACTGTATTTGACGCCCAGAAATAAAAAGGAATGCCCATTACAAACAGAAAATGCCCCATACTCTGTATATACGCCCAACATTAAAAAGAAATGCACAAATCGAATAGAAAACGCCCAGGACTCTGTATATACGCCCAGCATTAAAAAGAAATGCACAAATCGAATAGAAAATGCCCAGGACGCTGTATATACGCCCAACATTAAAAGGAAATGCACAAATCGAATAGAAAACGCCCAGGACTCTATATATACCCCCAACATTAAAAAGAAATGCACAAATCGAATAGAAAACACCCAGGACGCTGTATATACGCCCAACATTAAAAGGAAATGCACAAATTGAATAGAAAACGCCCATGACTCTGTATATACACCCAACATTAAAAAGAAATGCACAAATCGAATAGAAAACGCCCAGGATGTTGTATATACGCCCAACATTAAAAGGAAATGCACAAATCGAATAGAAAACACCCAGGACTCTGTATATACGCCCAGCATTAAAAAGAAATGCACAAATCGAATAGAAAACACCCAGGACGCTGTATATACGCCCAGTATTAAAAGGAAATGCACAAACCGAATAGAAAATGCCCAGGACTCTGTATATACAACCAACATTAAAAAGAATTGCCCATTACAAATAGAAAAGGCCCAAAAATCTATATATACACCCAACATTAAAAAGAAATGCCCAATACAATAAAAAAAATGCCCAATACAATTTTACCCCACCCTAAACTATACCCATATGAAAAAGAAACGAAATATTCATAATCCCAACTAATTACCAGTAACCCTAAACTGAACTGATCTTAAAACGAGAGTCTAAGGACGAGGAAAGGACAATCACATCCATACAATCACAATATTAACAGTAATCACTATGCCTTCTACCTTGCTAAGTTCAGGAACATACCTTTGCCTAGTTGTCTGCCGCAATTGACTCTCGTGCTCTCTGTTGCTTCCATCTTCAGTGCTCCCTCTTGTCGACTGCAATGAACT
>SNQJ01S0080090.1:0-11473 GCA_010110895.2 Picea sitchensis | reverse complement strand
GCTTATTGTTGAACTACAGGTTTTCAAGGCCGACAATGAAAAATTGAAGAAAGCACAGCAGGAACAACAAGAGATAAATAAAGTCCTGTTGCATAGTATATTAACCAAGAAAATCCCAAAAGATGATAACCATGATGAAGAGGTCAGCAAAAGGGCCTCTATGAATTCTGGTCCGGAAAAAGGAAAAAGGGGACAGTTTGTCTAAAGGGACACCTTCAGCTGAAGACAAAATTATACCAGACAGAAAAAGGAAACAAATGAACCACCTTGAAGCAGAATTTAAAAAAATTAAACCAGCTACCTTTGATGGAGAATCTAGGATAGGAGAATAAGTTGAGGCATGGTTGTTGGACATCAAAAAATACTTTTAGATCTATAACTATTCAAGCAACATGAAGGTCAGAATGGACATCTACAATTTGAAGGGGAAAGCCAACATTTGGTGGCAGAACCTAAAATTGGCCAAGGGCCTAAAGGAGAAACCGTTGGAATGGTTCGAATTTAACAAGTATTTTAAGAAACAATACCTTTCTAAAAGCTATTATGAAAGGAAGACAAAAGCATTTTACGAGTTACAACTCAGACAGATGATGATGGAAGACCTTATAAATAAATTTCTGGAGTTACTAAGGTTCGTACCTTACATCTGGGAGGATAAAGTAGAAATCTAGCGATTCTTAAGTTGTTTACCATAGTCCTACAGGGATAGAATTGAGTATGACAACCCCAAATCCTTGAGTGAGGTATTCAAGAAAGCGTGAATGTGCTACGAACAGTATAAACAGCGGGTAGAATTTCCCAAGGCCTGGAAGGATAAGAAACAAGATCAAATGAACCAACATAAGAAGGGATACCAACCATCTCCTTATCGAAATGCAGCAAAAAGTTTCCCGAGGAAGGATTTTCACTCCAATCATCCGAATGTGCAATGTAGAAGTAAACTGGTAAACTTGGGAACAAGGAAGTTTGGGGACAACTTCTGCGAGCCATTGAAGTGTTGGGAATGTGGAGAGCCTCATCTAAGAAGGAATTGTCCACGTTTAATTTCAGCAAACAGAACTGTTGTTCATAATTTGCAGGAAGCCTCGACAGTGGAAGATGTGGGCAGAAGCCTGCATCAGATAAATGCAGCCATAGATGGTCGACAAGCTAACCACCAGTCCTTGGTGGTAGAGATCGAAGGTAAAATCAATGATACTCGAATTTCTATTTTAATTGACCCTGGAGCTATGTTAACTTATATTACTCCTGATGTAGTAGAGTCGAATAAACTTAAGGTACTGAAACACACAAAATCATGGCTTGTACATCTAGCAAGAGGTACTAAAAGGAAAGTAGTTGACTTTATCTCTGATTTTGAGTTCATCATAGATGGTCAAAAGATAAGTACCAATCTGAACATCCTACCACTAGGATATTATGATATGATTATTGGGATGGATTGGTTGGAACAACACAAAGCAATACTAGACTATTATACAAAGATACTTAGTTATAAAGATGATTTTGGCACTATTAGAACATCCCAAGGCATACCAAAATGTGTATCAGTCAGACAAGTTTCAACGATGCAACTCAAGATATGTATTAGAAAGGGATGTCGAGTTTATGCCATCCAAGTGACGAATCTATTAGAAAAAGAAGATAAGCCAAAGTTAGAAGACTTTGTTGTTCTATGTGAATTTAGAGACATGTTTGTGGATGAGATACCAGAATTACCTCCTAGAAGGGAAATAGACTTCTCCATAGACCTAATACCCGGTTCAGCCCCTATATCAAAAGAACCCTACTGAATGAGTCTACTAGAACTGACAGAATTAAAAATACAATTACAAGAATTGTTGGATAGAGAGTATATTAGACTGAGTGTTTCACCGTGGGGAGCACCAGTCCTCATTGTGAAAAAGAAAGACGGTACTCTAATACTATGTATCAATTATAGACAACTAAAAACAATGACTATTAAGAACAAATACCCCTTACCAAGGATAAATGATCTATTCAATCAAGTGGGTGGGGCCAAGATCTTTTGAAAGTTGGATTTACGATCTGGTTATCATCAAGTTAGGATAAAAGATGATGACATAAACAAAACAACTTTTTGGACAAGATATGGACACTATGAATTTGTAGTCATACCTTTCAGACTCACTAACGCACCAGCCACGTTTATGTGCCTAATGAACAATATTTTCAGTCAATACTTAGACAAATTCGTGGTAGTATTTATCAACGATATTCTGGTCTATTCAAAAACAGAGGAAGAACACGATGAACACTTAAGGATAGTGCTGCAAAATTTGAAAAAACACAAACTGTATGCCAAATTTGACAAGTGTGACTTTTATCAAAAAGAAATACAATATCTAGGACATGTAATTTCAGCAGAAGGCATTATCGTAGACCCAGAGAAGACAAGAGACATTGTCGAATGGCCAGTACCTAAGGATGTAGCAGATATCCGGTCATTCATGGGAATCACCGGATATTACTGTAGGTATATAGAAGGATTCTCCAAGATAGCCTACCCTATCACATAATTACAAAAGAAAGGAACCAAGTTTAACTGGTTAGAGAAGTGTCAAGACAATTTTAACAAGCTGGAGGAATTATTGACAACTGCACCCATTCTGAAGTTAGCAGACCCAAATAAAGACTTCACCGTATGTGTTGATGCAAGTAAAGAAGGACTAGGTGGTGTCCTAACTCAAGCATGACACGTTATTTGTTATGAGTCCTAGAAATTAAAGGAACACGAGCTAAATTATGTCACTCATGACTTAGAATTAACAATGGTAATACACACCTTAAAAATGTGGCGACACTACATAATGGGCAGCAAATTTCTACTATTAATGGATAATAGTGGGGTGAAATATTTGTTTAACCAACCAGATCGTAGTGCAGGACAAGCAACATGGCTAGCCTTCTTGAGCAAATTCGACTTCGAGGTCAGACATATCAAGGGTAAACAAAGTAAAGTAGAAGACGCTTTAAGCAAAAGAGTCCATGGGTTATTTGAGATAAACATCAGCAGGGAAGAAAGTGATATGGAACAAAGAATAAGGACAACAAGTATTAACGACGAAAATTACACGAATATGATGGAAGAATTACAAAATAGTACAACAAACTTAGATAAACTAGATCTAAGTATCGACAAGAAGGAACTATTATGATTTAAAAACATACTTTACATACCAGATTCAATAGAGTTAAAATTAAATGTTTTAGACAAAGTGCATAAGAAACCGTATTCTGGCCATTCAGGTTACCAGAAAACAATAACAACACTCAGAAAACTATTTTATTGGCCTAATATGAAGGGAGAAACAACAGAATACTTGGCTAGGTGCCAAGATTGTTAGCAGGTTAAGGCCGAGCACCAGCACAACCATTACCAGTACTAGAATGGAAATGGGAGACTATATCACTGGACTTTATAACAAGTTTTCCTAAAACTCAGAAACAAAATGATTCTATCATGGTTGTAATCGATAAACTCAGTACGTCTGCACACTTTATTCCTGTAAAGTCTACTTTTAAAGCTATAAACATTGCTAAAATATGCATGAAAGAATTTTTTATACTAAACGGTATTCCTAAAATGGTGGTTTCAGATAAAGACATAAAATTTACATCATCTTTTTGGAAAGAATTGTTTGCAGGTATAAACACTAACTTGAATTTCAGTACAAACTATCATCCACAAATGGATGGACAAACTGAAAGGACAAACCAAATCATAGAGGATATGCTCTGCATGTATATAATAACAAAACTGAACAAGTGGGAAGACTAACTACACTTGGTAGAATTTGCGTATAACAATGGATACCAAACTTCGGCTAAGTTAAGCCCTTTCGAAATACTGTATGACAGAAAGTGTACGACTCCAATTAGCTAGGATAACCCGGCCAACAAACCCATGGTTGGACTAGAGATGCTCCAATAAATGGAGAACATGGTAAGGAAGGTACACCAGAACTTAAAAGAAGCATAGGACAGACAAAAGAGCTATGCAGATCAGAAAAGAAGACACTTGGAATTTCAAGTGGGAGACCATGTTTATTTGAATGTAAAAGCCTTAAAAAAACTCATTGAAGCTAGGGAACTGTGCCAAGATGGCACCCAAGTTTTGTGGGCCCTTCAAGATGCTAGCTTGAATTGGACCCGTAGCATATCAACTTGCACTTCCGGCTAATCTAAGAATTCATAATGTATTTCATGTTTTGTTGCTGAAAAAGTATATTCATGACCCTACTCATAAGATTGATTGGAACTTGGTGCAGGTGGAACCCGAAGGCGAGCTCTAGGTGGAACCCTTGCACATTCTAGACCAGAGAGAAATAGCACTTCGGAACAGAGTTGTCACGCAGGTAAAGGTGCAATGGAAACACTTTAGTCCTGAGGAGGCCACTTGGGAGTTGGAGGGAGATTTGCAGAAATATCATCCAATCCTATTCCAATAAAGGAACGAACACTGAGGACAATGTTTTACTGAAGGGGGAAAGGATGTGACATCCCCAAAAATAAAATATTTTTCAAATTTAAATTTGCTGGAAATTTATTCTGTTTTTAGTAAATTCAAATTTTGAAAATTTTTGCCATTTATGGCAACTTCGAATTTCAAACTTGATATTTGTAATTAATTATTATGACAGTTGGGCAGAGATTTGATTTGACTCAACTAACTATTTGACTATGAAACTTGTATAAAAACAGAATATTTATATTGATTTCAGGAGGACAAATGGAACAACCATGTTAAAATCAGCTAACCATAACTCCATGAGTGGGGAACATGTTGGAACTACCTCTAAGATGATTATTACAAGTGGAAAATCAATGATTTGGCCATTGGCAGCCCCTGAAAATCAGGGATTTAGAAAGCTGCGAAGATTCCCAAGGGAGGGAAAAGACCTAGGGAAATTGATAAATAACATATGTGAGGAGACGAGACGCTGCCAAGTATGCTGGGAAAGGAGACTATTGACTTTTCCTTGCCATTATGAACACTATTGAGTGAGTGTGAGGCAAGAGGAATCTGTTGGAATTGAAGGACATTTCTGAGGAGAAGTTTTCCAAGTTTGCCCTCATGGATTTATTGTCAAGCTAGGGGGTGAATCAGGCAAGTGATTTTGGCTAGCCTATTTTATGGTTGGGAGGAACGTGGTTGTTCCCTTTGTCTTCCTGCGCACTGGTTCAGATATGTAAATCTTCTCCTGCTTTGTTTGAATGATTTGTGTATCTGAAATTATGCATCTAATTGTGCTAAGTTGAAATAATTTCCATGACATATGTTCGTAGTATGAAGTTTGTAATCAAAGACTAAATTATGGGAATGGTTCCTAATGAAACTAAAATGCTAGGAAAAACTATCTATATACAAATGTACTTGAAAGAACAAATCCATCTACAGGATATGTTTAACTCTGTACTTGAAATTCTAGTTAGGATTATCTATGTATAAATGTTCTTGAAAGGAACATATCTATTTATAGGCATATGTTTATTTCTGTGATTGAAATATTAAGCAGATCTATCTATGAATAATCGAAGTTGAGTAGTCTGTACATATATAAATGTTTAGCTGTATCTCTATAATTAAATTTTAGAAAATCATATCACTTAGCAGAGACTTCCTTTCTAGTATAACTTGGAATTCAAGAGAAATACAAGACAACACGAATCCTATGGATCACATATATGTTTATATATTATACATATATAGTATTTTGGAAACTGTATAGGCATCACAGCAAACCGGAAGTGGACTATCTACAACATAAATAGTTAATATTATATATGTTTGTTCATGTATTATATGAATCATATACTGATCAATAGTATGTATCAACAACATGTAAACGAAATGCTAGATGCATAACGACCAATGAAATTGAAAGTCAAAAATATGGAACCCCTTTTTATATATTATATCCGTCACTAGAATCGAAAGTACAATGAAATGGTCTGCTTCAAGAATTTATATTGATATCGGAATACCGTTGACAATCATAATTTAATCATTATGTATTACTCTACTTTCATTATGCGACATGCAAAGAAGAAGAGTCATGAATATTGCATTAATTAAACACAGGCAAAAAGTTTGAGCCTAGATTTAGGATAGGTATGAAACTACGCAACCGATAAAATTATAAATAGTTTATATGGTACATTATTATAATGATCATTTCCTTGCCAAACAAGAATCGAACTTCAAATTGGGTACATTACGATTACAGACTGCGGAAAAACTTCAACCTTTGCACCAGGGATGATTAAAAACTCGAAGAGTTTGTGTTAAGGAACTTGAGTACCTTTCCCATGAAAAGGATGGTCAAGATCTGCTCAGGATAGTTTTTAAATTCTCTTTGAGCCGAAAAGGCTCCCTCGAGTCCTTGTTGGAACCTGAATTTACATAATCCATAGGCACAAATATGTACAAAGTAGGAGTCTTCACCTCCACACAACCCCAGTGCTATGCCCTCAGGCTAAGCCAAGAGGCACCCTTCGCAAATCGGGACTCCGGGAAGTCAAAACAAAGTACCTTGATTCTGGCCTTTCGATCGTCGAAAACCCAAATAGGGTTATCATATAACAAGCTCCTCCCCTAAGCCTTTCCTTGTGATCCTGCTCCGTGACCTAGAACTTAATCAATAGGACTCCTTCGGGGTCTACAACTTTGCAGGTCTTGCATACAATGTAGTAGACCCTTCTATTCCTTGATTCACAACATGCGAAAGTCAACAGGCGGTTGACTCTACCAGTACAATACGCCTGCGCCACCTAGAATAGGCTCCCTCTCTTCAACTCCTTTTTGATATGACCATAAACAAGGCCTTAATGCAAGCGCCCTTCGTGACTCATGATCTCACGAGTTCGTGAGTCGAAGACCCTCGACTCTTCTTTCACTCCAAACCTCTGATACTCGAGATGCGATACGGGTATGGCTCATTCCTCGCTAGCACCTGCTGCATATAACCATAGGCTAGGCTAAACACTAGTACTATTCGCAATTCATGACTTCACGAGTTGGATTGTTGAGCCCTCATTCTCCTCCTTTGCGAAACGCAAAAGAATGATAAGTCAGTGATGGGTTGACTCCTTCCAAGGTGACGCGTGTACGCATCTGTCGCCTACTTCCACCTTTTTTGTGCATTGTATGTTTGTGCCACCTATCAACCGCGTGGTCCCCACCTAACAGATGTGCCATGTGTCGCACGAGCCCTCGGCGCTCAACACTTCGCGACTCTTGTGCCACCTATCAACCGCACAGTCCCCACCTAACAGATGTGCCATGTGTCCCATGAGCCCTCGACGCTCAACACTTCACGACTACTATAGTCGAAAAGAAATCCTTTCAACCTTTGGACCTCGATACGTGATACCACGCAGAGGTTCTGATCCAATAGATCTCCTGCTCCAAGATCCAATAGTTGGAATGATTTCTCAATATCGTTGATCACGAATCCTTGCTCCTCTCCACACATAGAATTATTTTGCGTAAGAAATTGATGCAGGAGCATCACCAGCACATCAAGCGAGCCAGTACATCAAGCGGAAACCAGCTGGAAAAGCCAACAAAAATTTTGAAAATGCCTTGGGACTGTTGTGCAAAATCTTAAATGAGTCATTTAAGAGGTGGCGCTCTTGTATAGTGTAATAGACCTTGAGCAGATAGCTCTCGTCCTTAGGTAGATATACGGCATTTAATTTAGTTAATGTTGGTAGATAGGAATTTAAGTCTAGATTTGATAGCCTAGAGTCCAAGAGGGAAAATGGATATAGACACCCTCATTGTATCATTGTAATATTAGCATTCAGAAGCATAAGAGTAGACAGAGAACTGTATGAAGAAGACCCATGTACGAGCATTTGAATTAATAGAGAGGATTGATTCAATTTCATGGGTTGTGTTGTTTCTCTGTGTATTGATGTTATGCTCAATTGATGTCTGCTTCCAGTTATATGTTTTCTTTTATATGCTGTGTATGTGGTTTCATGGTTGAATTGAAATCTGAGAGGAAGAGTGAATGAGTTTCGAGTGTTTCTCTAATTGAGCCAAAGATTCCCGCAAGGAGTGCAGTTGAAGTTGTCCGTAAGGAGTGCGTTGACAGAAGGGTTCAATTAGAGATAGATTTTGTTCTCGTTTCCTCAAAGGTGCAGTTAGGCACAGTGCCGTGAAAGGAGTGTGTAGGCCAAGCTAAGTATCAGAGTTGCGATTCTGAGTAGAGTATCGGAAGACCACTACTGCAGGAGTGTGCAGAGTCGAAAGACTTCAACACGGAGGTGACGTTGAAGGTTTGTTGCAAGGAGTGCACGCAAGGGTTCTTTCTGAAGACTGAAGTTGTGGAAAACCTCAGGAGGAATAGGCCTTCGAATTTACTGAAGGACAAGTGCAGGGAAGCGGCCATGGAAAGTCGGAGAGAAGAATTGCAGGTTGGCGAGCGGGCAAACGAGTCTCATGGGGAGACACTTCTTCATTTCGTAGAATCATCAAAGGGAGAACGGATGGACGAAATCATTGAAGGATATTTCATGAAGTTCCGTGGGCTGTTGGATCTCATAGAGGTGCGAGGAGGTTATAGTGTAAGTGTGGAAGAGGTTCGAAACTCAGGAGGGGCAGAGCCATCGATCCCAAGTCATAGGGACCGTCTGCTCTACACGTGACATCGCATATTGGGGATTCGAAGGCCGAAGCTCTAAGTTGTTGCAACGTGAATCGTGATATCACGATCCACGATATCCTGACAAGATCAGAATCATCCATCAGTAGGGACACGTGTCCGTAGATCCCAGAAAGTCAGGGTTCTGAAAATCAGAGTTTTCGAAGGCAAGAAACTCTTGCAGCTTAGAATCACGATCTGCGATATCCCGACGGGAGAATCGTGTGGGTCACAACAGGAGATAGTGGAGGACAGTGGCATAGTATCGGGGATCGGGAAAAGGTAAGTCCCAAATCCTTTAGCATTAGGATTCATGATCTCGTGAATTTCGAAATCCCGATTGAAGTGACGGGGTGTGGAAAGGTTAATCCACAGGTGCGCATCAAAGATTCGGCGCATCGGGTATCGGGAGTCGAAAATTCACAGTGCATGACATCGCGAGTTGCAAAATCACGATAGAGAAGAAGTCTCGATAGGTATGGGAAGAAGTCAACGTTGACTGGCCATCGGGTTTCGAGGATTTGAAAGCCCAGAAATAGACAGTGAACTTGCGAAGCTGCGAGTTTCAATTTCCCAATCGCTAAGGGGGGATCTTTTGAAGAGTTGTTGTGGGTAAGTAAAATTCCCAGTAGGGAATTAGAGGAACCTTTGATTTCCTCGGGCCGTGAGTGGAAGAATATCCTGAGCGAGTGGGCATGCTCCAAGGAGTGCGGGTTGCGCCAGTTGTGGTATCAGAGTGGGGAATATCTTTTTGCTTTCTCTAGAAAAAGAGAAATAACTCACCATGCCGCCCAGAAGAGAGAGACAATCACCCAATCCAGAGGATAGGGAGGTGCAGAGAAGAGGCAGGCCGGTAGGAAATCTAGAAATGGAGAGACAGATGCATGATCTCTGAGCAAGACTCGAGGAGATGGAGACAACCCAAAGACGCACAGCTAGTGTAGGGGATCTTAGTGATTCTGAAAATGAAGTTGAGGCTGAACGCAAAGAGGAAGTTGCAGTCGAAGATGCTGTCAGGCTGCTAAATTAAAGATTTTAAATGACCTGAAACAATGAATTGTCAAACCAGGGTAATTAAACTTAGAGCTGCTACATTGTATGTGCAGGTAAGATTCTAATTCCTATCTAAAATATATTCTTAACAGAAAACACAAACTCACTCTTAGAAACTGAATCCTAATGACTACCTTGAAACTTATCATTTCCTATTTAATTCATCAACAGAAAACAGTCCTATGCTTAAGTGCAGGTGCTTCTATTTCTACTCTAATGGGATTTCACAAGACTATCTACCACTATCTTTAATCATCTAATCATCACTTTTTCTATCTAAGCCATAACAGAAATGTTGTTTCCTAAAATGATTTTTAATCTAATCATTGAAAATAAATCTAAATCTGTCTACAGGAAAATAAAGAAATATTCTACTTACCCTACTGGTGCTGGAAGCTTCCTCTAATTTAATTGCAACCTAACTATCCTAACAAAACAGAGCAACCTAACTATCCTAACCAAAGAAAAGTAAATTCAAACTCTAAGTTACATTCAGATTGAAAACTGGAAACATTAAACTCTACAGGAATCAACCATGCTTTCAACACGCATGAACGTAGAAAATATTCATGTGCTGGAAACGATACAGTTGAAGAATAATGAAGCAAGTAACTTGAACAAGTTAATTCCCAAATTCTAAGCTAACAGGCATGCGAATACTAAAGTACTGAAATGAACTAAATCTAAGACAGAGTAAATCACTGACTTGAACCTGTTTGGCGGGCCCAAACAAAAGGTACAATCGTCGAAAGGAACAACCAGAACTACTCAATCATTCTACGCAAACACTAGCCATGCTTCACGCTCCATTTACTCAGAAGAAATAACTCAAATCGTATGACAGTAAAGTAACATAACAGAAAAGCAGATTGTATTCAGAAATGTGTATTCATAACATAACATAACCCAACATTCCTTAGGAGTGATCATCGGTTTATATAGATCCTCCTTAATAACAGTTTAAATAAAAAATACATTAATTCAAATGGATCCCAGATCTGAAAATAACTCGAAATAAGTTAGAAAACGGTCTTCACATCTTCGTGACACGTAGTGTCACGAAGTGTGAATCATGAAATATTAATAGCTCAGTTCTATGATTGTACCTTCAATCATCATATGAGTGATGACTCCATCTGTTATGTAAATTGCATTGTCTCCCACTCTGGCCATAACGCACGGATCTTTAGCAGCTTCGTTGGTATCTCCACGGGGTGCGAGATGGTACCTGGTACTGGCAAATCCTGTTTAAAAATAGAAATAGTACCTAACTCAAGCCATATTAGTTTCAATATTAATTTAAGGTATCAAAATACATAAAAATAACTTGAAACGTAAAAATACCTCGAGTAACCCCATTGAGTGGTAAATAGATGTCAAGTGTGTCATAACAAGGCCAGAAGGAGTGGTATTGGGTATGGAGATAGAGGTCTTTGTGATATAATATAGGCAAAAACATGATCAAAACTGGAGACCAACATGCCCCCAAACTGAAGCCTTTGCCTGTCCTCAGGCAACAAAAAGTCAAAGACTGATAACAGTCAGAGCGTTGCAGCAGCTACAACCAACATTTGTAACCTCTCCTGTTTCTTCATATTTTTTATTTCTTTCTTGAGGACTCGGTTGATTATAATATGATTTCTGGCAGTCTTCTGTAGTTTCCTGTTCCTTTGGAAAAGACCCTTATTCTTCTGTTTTAATCTGTCAATTTTGGACAAGAGATTAGTCACCCTGACTTTCATGAG
>SNQJ01S0080089.1:35766-58856 GCA_010110895.2 Picea sitchensis | reverse complement strand
ATTCTCCTTAGGCTCGAGGAAAGGCTAAAGGGTTGGGACTGATGGATTTGGAAAATGGGCAGAGTTTCTTCGCTATAATTTTCCTCTTCAAAATAGTACCCCTACCCCTTCTTTTATAGGCTAGAAGGAGCTAGGGTTTTGGACGAACTCTCGACCATGCATGGACGGGAGTTTCAGTTAACTAACCCATAGCTTTTTGTCCCGTCGACAACTTTCCTATTTTTGTGTTTTGTTAGGTAAACACGAGCTGTAGTAGGCCTGCCAGCATTCACCCGCGTGCAGTAGTGGGTTAGGGCACGTGTACCTTGACCCAATAGGATTTTCAAAGAGGTTTTTCAGCAGGTGTTTTGGCAATGAAGGGATATGAGTTGGCGTGATGCCAGGTAAGCATGTGTGGTGCAATTTAGGGTTATAACAGTAGAGGGTTCATATCCCTTGACCACGTAAGTACAGACTTCTGCTTGGACCAAGTAAGTACAAACTCCCTTGTCTAGCTATTCAATACTTTCTTTTTATCATTTAGGTGATTTTTGGGGGTGGGCGTCGACCTTAAAAAGGTCGGCCCTAGGAAAACACGAGCTGTAAAGAAATTACCTTTTAACCTACCACCCAAAACTTAAACCCCTCTTTCACAATACATACATGGAAAAGAACTACTAACCTTTTTACTGATGTTTGGTGTAGATCCTTCGTTGCTCTTTTCCCGCTTGCTTGCGTTGCTCCTTCCAAAGTTTAACTTGCAATCAAGACAAAACACTACGCATGCATGCTACTTTTCTACTTGAGGGTTAGAAATTAAGCATAAATTACACAAATCATAGATAACTCATGCATTGGGACGGGAAGTTTTTCAACAGTGTTTTAAGCAATGAAGGATATGAGTTGTCCTGATGCCTGGTAAGCATGTGGTGCAATTTAGGGTTTATAACAGTAGAGGGTTCATATCCCTTGACCACGTAAGTACAGACTTCTGCTTGGACCAAGTAAGCATAAACTCCCTTGTCTAGCTATTCACTACTTCATTTTTAGCATTTAGTTTATTTTGGGGGTGGGCATCGACCTCAAAAAGGTCTACTCTAGGAAAACACGGTAGTCAGAAGAAATTACTTTTTAAACTACAACCCGAAACTTAAAACCCTCTTTCACAATACATACATGGAAAAAGAACTACTAACCTTTTATCGATGTTTGTGTAGATCCTTCGTTGTGCTTAGCCCGCCATTTTCTTGCGTTGCTCCTTCCAAAGTTTAACTTGCAATCAAGACAAAACACCACTACTTATGCATGCTACTTTTCTACTTGAGGGTTAGAAATTAAGCATAAATTACAATAAATCATAGATAACCTATGCATTGGGACGGGAAAAAGTATTCTTTTTATTATTTTCAAAATGAATCAACTTTAAATCAAAGCTCTAGACTACCAATCATCTCTTTGATCCTGATCTTGGGATCCTCCTCTTCTTTTTCCTCCAACTGTTTTGCATTAATTCTCCTTAGGCTCCAGGAAAGGCTAAAGGGTTGGGATCCGATGGATTTGGAAACAAGAGTTTCTTCAAGCTATAATTTTCCTCTTCTAAAATAGTACTCCCTACTCCCCTTCTTTTATAGGCTAGGAAGGAGCTTAGGGTTTTGATGAACTCTCACTCATGCATGGACGGAGTTTCAAAGAATCTAACCTATAGATTTTGTCCAATATTAACTTTCCTATTTTTGTGTTTTGTTAGGTAACACGAATAGTAGGGCCTGCAGCATTCAATTCAAGGCAAGTAGTGGTTTAGGGCACGTGTACCTTGACCCAATACGATTTTCAAAGAGGTTTTTCAAAGCGTGTGTTTTGGCAATGAAGGGATATGAGTTGGCGGATGCCAAGTAAGCATGTGGTGCAATTTAGAGTTATAAATAGAGGGTGCAATATCCCCAAAGAGTTGGCGATATTTCCCAATAGGCACACAAAATCTGATCAAGGTAAATTGCAGCCCACAATTTCCATATGGGTAGATGTCCTAAAAATTTGGTCACTAGGTACCTCGGGTCAAAGTGCTATTACATACATTTTCGGCCACATAAATGGGTCACCGGATGGATCCCATCCAAGAGGTGGTACCAAGGGGGGGATGACATAGAACAAATGGACTCCTCGGATTCTCTCAATTCCTTCATGGGTATCTCCCTTCCTTATGGTGTTAGGAACACTTGACTTGGAGGATTTTAAATTCCCTATTTGTCAACTTCTAATGCTTGAAGATGTGAGAACCAAATAACGAGGAGTTATTTGATGCCTATCCCCGAAATCCTACCTAGGCTAAAAAGACTTTTGACACCTCATGTGGAGGAACACTTAGTGAGCTTTAGAAAAAAATAGATGTGGTTGTTTGAGAGATCTGTGGTGTGAACCAATCTCGCTTGAATTAAGTGGGAGTGGATAAATACTTCAAGAAATAGTGGGACATTTCTGAATTCCCGAATGAAACTCTACTCAACTCCACAATCCACATGAAATTATGTGGAGTGAGTAGTGACTTTGTGTGTGAGGAACTGAACAAATGTGCCAAATTTTTCATTAATTTAGGTTTCACCTTGTTGCATGTGGACTTGGTGTGGTCCTTTACAAGTCTTGATTACCTATTGTTATCCGCAATTTTGGCTGGCCAGATGATGTCATGATGATGTTATGATGATAGAAAATCAAGCTCTTCACTAAGAATACTTTCCTAAAAGAAGTTACATTTGTCTGCTCCAAAATCATGCTTTTAAGGGATAGTTCAGAAGTTACCTATATTTTCCTCGCTGAGAATGCCCTGATTCTCAGGGTCATTTTAAGATGGGTGAACCTCTCATGATCAGAATTCATAGCCAGGGTGCGAACCTATTCCAAAGGAAGGAAAAAGATGAGATCTCAATCTTCTAGAAGGGAATCTTCTAGAAACATGAGTTGGCTTCTAATGGTTATTCAAGCACTGGCTTTCCTGATATCTTGGATCATTTCCTATCCAAGTAACTAATCTATCTTCTCCTATATATTGAGTGAGATTGCTTATGGAAAGGGTTAAGCAAACATGCAGCAAGATAGCTAAAGATTGATTAGAGAATTAGTGCAAGATCAGATGGGAGGACTCGATGCTAAGGAAGAACAAGAGTATTCATAAAGAAGGTCATTAAAAGTGGTTGATTTTCTCATGCATGAGCAAGTGTGTAAAGTGATCTAGGAGCCATCGAAAGGAGACTCCACGACATCAAGGCTCAGTTGTAAGTTTCACTTTCAATTAATTCGATACAAATAATATGTCCCTTTCCCAAAGATGATGTCACTTCACATGAATCCCTTGATCATGTATAGACTAGTTATTGAATATATTATTCTTCCATTACTTCAATTGGTTCGCTCACAGTAATCCTGGACGGTATTCTAGAGCATTGAGCAAGTTGGAACAACAGTAGATCTAAGGAAAGCCGCCTATAAGGTATGTCCTGATCCCACTCTCTTAGCCCATTCAATAGTCTAGATCTAGGAAAGTGTATTATTCTGTCTCTTGTTTTGTTCTAGATCTGTGTGGATCTAGGGAGATCGGCAGGGTCCGCACTCACGGATCCCTAAACAAAATTGGCTTAATTCCAATCGGGATCAACTTCTTTCTTTATGGTTTTTGAATTTTCTGTGACCATTTGCTCTATTTGCATTTTTCTCCCTTTTTGTCAAGAATCGAGTCCTTAGGATATCCTGAGAGACCTTCCGGGTCTATAAGCCAACTTGAATTTTGCTTGCATTTCTTCAAATTTTTCTATTAGTTTGTGCACTTCCTGTGACTCAGATCCATTGGATGTACTCATGAACCTTTCTAAGTTTGCACCTTTTGCATATATAGTCCAGCTATGACCTCGCATATTCTCCACAAAGGGTCTCATGAACACTAGACTCTCAAGACTGTATCATCACCGGCCTCGCTGAAAGCAGATTTTTGAAAATTTTGAAATTTATTTTGGATTTTTTCAATTGCTCGTAATGTTTGATTTGTGGTGTATCTTTGGCCATTACCGGCTGACTTATGCACTTTGCTTTAGTTTGATTGCTTGAACAGATTTAGGATTTCTAGGTCTTTCTTTCTTTCGTGAGTTTGACTTTCGCTTCTTTGGCTCTATTCTGGTATTTTCTTTCTCCATTTCTAGAGTTGAGGTGTCCAATCACTAGGAACTAGTGATTGGTAGAGAGTCAAGTGCTTTGTGTTTCATGCGTTTGCGGGTTCAAAGGAAGCTTTCATTTGCATTGAGGAACTCATTGGTTTGTTTTTTGTTTTACTTTCAAGGGAGTTTTGGATTGGGTTGTTTGTTTTAATCAGATGATTTGGTTTTCTTTTTCTCATTAATCGTGAGTTCTTCTTGGAAAGTGAAACCATAATTTTCTTTCAAGATTTTGTTTTATGTCTTTCAAAACATTGAAAATCAAGTTTAGAGTTTGTTTGAAAAGACATATGGAAATCGCTCACATTGATATATGATTGTTTACATTGGCATCCAAAAGGAAATTGAGCATTGTACTTGCACTTAGTATTGAGATTGAGTCAAAATGTTTCTCTCCCAACTAGGATTCATGGAATGAAAAAGAACATATTTCATCATTGTCCTTGCATTTTGGGTCAGAGCCACATCAATGAAGCTTCCACTTCCGCTTACCTTGAGTAAACAATGTACTTAAAACATCATGTAATATTAAAATTGATCTAGTAACTTTTTTCTAGGGCTATTTTACACCAACATTTAGGGCTAAGCTAGTGCTTTGGAGCAGGAAGAGAGACACACTTCCAAAAGCTCAAAACACAATAGCATCTTGAGTTAGGGAGTGTAAAATTCCATTGGCAAAGATATTGTCCTGGGAAGCCCTTCTAACACAAGGGTCAAGCATTAGGGTCGATTGCATATGTAGAAAGCATTAACCCCGCTGTTGACATCGTGTAGAGATTGCATCAGACACGGGGATCACTCCAGGTATACCCACAATTATGAGTGGAAGCCTTTGAGCTGGTTTCGCCAGATACCCTTCCCTATGCAGGTGGATTGACTCCGGAATCGCTCCCGTGCCGTACTGCTGTTTCAGGTGGCCTTAGTGGCTTATCTCTAGGTTCTTACCCAAGGTGACCGTGGAGGGAAAGTCTCACGGTACCTGAATTGATGTTGATCAAACTCACTCGGGTTCCTTGAAGGGTATACCCACGATTATGTGTGGGAGTTTTCACTAGGGTGTAAGTCCGTTAATTAGTTTGTCAACGTAAATTTTCCACCTGTTCTATCCCAACCCCTTCTTACTTCGTTCTCGTTAAGTTGGATTTCATCACCAACTAGTGGCTTCGACATTAGAAGGTATTGTTTGCTTGGTGATTGCTCCTAGATTTTATTTACTAGAGTGTGCTGTTTGTTTCTCGAAGTGACCATAGGATTTACGCTTACGATTTGTTACTTGTTTACAATTGCTCCTCCTCACGACAACATTTAGGATGCAAGGTTTATCCCTAACATCCCGACGCTTCAACCTTTGCATATAGAACACTGAGGGTACCTCGAGGACTTTCCCTGGCCCCGTGAAATCCCCGTTACTTCTACTGGCCATGCGGACGTAAGTGACGCCCTGTGGTTTTTATACCACTTCCACAAGTAGAACTCCATGCTGTATCCTCTTTGTTGAATTTGAATTACTAATACTATAGAGGACTATCGTGATCTGGTCAGTGGTGAATGTACCCGTTGATGATTAAATCCTTCAAGAAACCATTGTTACATCCTCAATCGACTCATTGGCCTTCTCATGCTGTAGTTGGCCAAGATCCTTTTTGTTCAGTGATTCGACGTAGTCCTCGCTTTGGTACCGGAATACCTCTGCTCAATCAAAAAATCAACATTCCTGTGTCTCCTGAGACAGAGTCTACACCCGAGACTACCACTTATCGCTTTGTTTCTCCTCCCAGATGGCCCACTACAATATTATTACAAGTGTCCAAAATGAGATTCCCCGAATCCATTTTGCCCCTATCAACATCTAACTAATGCCTCGAAATTCAACTCCCCAAATTTACCTCCTGTTACCATGTTGAACTTTGTTGAATGTTTCATCCAACTTCCACAAACTCCCAGCTCTTAGTTCTCCATGTTGTCCCTACCAAGTATCTCTATTCCGGCTTATCCCGACACTTCTGCTCTACTAGAAATCCTAATACTAGTAGCACTATCCAAACTGCTGTACCATAAACTTGCACATCTCCCAGCTCTTGGTGGACAAGGTAATACGATTCCTTTTCCTTTTCCCCGGATATAATATAGTTACTACACAACCTATGGTTGGTGCACAACTTCCGGGTGGAACTGCCCCTTCAATAGGGGGACCAACCTCACCTTTTGGACAAATTATACCTCCTGAATTGGCCCAAGATTGGAATCAACTTTGTGCAAAACTTTCCTCAAAACGCTGGGCAAGTGTTGTCCCTACCATGCGAGACAACCATATCCCCGTGTGACTAATCCATTTTGGGGGTCTTCAAGAACTACTCCAACCTCAATTCCCCTCGCCAAACTCAAGGTTCTAATCCTTGGGGCTACTACCCTATCCCACCACCACCAAACCAACCCGGAGCTCTCTACGGATAACTGGGCTTATTCCTCCCATCGTCTCACATCAGGGCTCCTACCCCAAAGTCACCAAAGGGTATTCTCAAGTGAATAGGTAGTTTCCTTTTCTTGCTACTTTAGATCCGGGCCGCATTTGTCTAGGATTTTAAGTGATCCGATCCATCACTCTCCCAATGGCCTACTATTCTGCAAAGCTTCCATCGGATATTCCAAAAATTCGATGGGAAGGTGGGAGAAGACCCAAATAATCATGTCATGATTCTTTCCATTTGTGGTGTTCGTTCAACTTACATGGACTTAATTCCATCTGACATTGGCGCGCTCTTTCAACGTAACTCTTACAGTGCCGGGCCATGGCGGTACATTGAATTACCACGAGGTTTCTTTCAGATTTCAACACCCTTGCAATGGATTTCTCACACACTACCGCCATCGATCCAAGAGATACCGAACTCCAGATTTTAGCCTCCTTCAAGCAAATCTCGAAAATTCACATCTGATCACATTCATGAGTGGCTTAATGGAGGCGACGCCTCATTAAACTTGAGCTCTCTGATCGCCATCGCTGCATCGGTTTACAAAGTCTTTTGTAAACAAAATTGTAAAGACATTGCTAAGGGCGGTGTTGTCATGTAAGAGCGGTGATATTAGTCGCGGTCGTGATTCGATCTCGCTTTATTCAGAACGGAACAACCTTTGTATGATTTACTACCTACTTTACCTTTGTCCCCGAACTTCCAAAGATTTCAAGCATCTCGGTTTCCTCGCATGCAGTTGATGGTGGGATTGGTTCCACTCATAGCCATCACATTCTCCGTTTCAACTACAACCCCTAAATCCAATTCTTCTAATGTTCAAATGCTCCGACTCCTACTCCTCCCGTAAACCTCCGGGTGAACGTTGTTCAATCTACGTCTACCGGTAGAACAAATCTAAGAAAGGGAGGCAAGAATAAGGAGAGTAAAAAACAATGAGTAACCAAATCACCTGATGACCGTGGATAAGCGAAAACCCCTATACCCTTGTCTTATCTTTGGTGATTATCATTACACTAAGGATTGTCCGAGACGCGCCGAGGTTAACAAGTTCCTTCCAGGAACACCAAAACCACCTACACCAGCAGTCCTGTCCCAACCCTTCCCATATCAACAACAGCTTCATGGTCATCCACTCTACCTTTTCATCCTCTACTTCTACAACTCTTTGATGTGCACTCTGATTCCAAGAAAGACAATGCTGCCCCTTTACCACTAGAGCTAAAGACTATACTTCTAAGGATAAGGTTGACGATTTGCCTCCCAATTTGGTACAACTCTCCACTGGAATCCACCCCCAATGAACGGTCCTCCCTATCCTCGAATCCACTGTCTTGGATACCACGACCAAAGGTGTCGTTAAGAAGCCTGTGATTCAATCCTCACCATGTTCTTAACTACAAGATTGTGGAAGATCTGGCCCAAGCACCTTCAAATGATGTTCCAGCCCCTTGAAGTCCTTCAACACTTTGTCCCAAATCCAAGGGCCCTGCTGGAGTTCATAGGTGGAATTGATCCTACCGATAATAAACTTGATAGTCTTTGACTTGAAGACCATGTTCCAAGGTTACCCTACATCTTGTGTGTTTCAAATACACGTTATTGTCGCTGACAAGAGCATTTGTCGAACAATTGTTGATGAAGGGTGCCTCACGCAAGGCAGAATGTCTTTTATTTGTTGGAAAGCCATCGCCTCTCCCTCCCTCGAATCTAATCACAAAACACATTGAGAGCCTTCAATGGCTCCAGCTTTAAGCCTTTATGATGCCTTCTTCCATCATTGCCCGCCACTCTAGAGGTAAGACAGTCCAAGTTGAGTGGAAGTTTTCGATGCTCCTCTAGATTATAATCTTCTACTTGGGCGAAGCTGGGTCGATTCTATGCGTGCAGTTGTGTCTACCATTTTCCATGTGGTATGTTTCCCACACTAAGTAAAGTTCGTTACTGTTGACCAACTAGAATTATTTAATTTCGATTCTCGTACTGGAAATGTGTCGTTCATAGCCAAAACCCCACCGGGTTACGAATGTTGGAGTCGGTCTTAAAGACTTTTCAAGCACGGGTACTTTCCCATATCGCCACTCACCCATATTCCACGCCTGGCCAATTGCTTCCATTAATATGATTCTTACCATACCTCATGAACTCCCTCTATGTCCGTTGACCCTTGGATAGTCCCTTATCCTAGAGATCATGTTCGCTTCGGCAATGTTATGCCGCACTCGCTGAGTCATGCATTGGCCATTCAATCGGGCGACCGCTTTTACTTTTCTTTGACGAAGCGGTCTCCTGATCTTTTTCGTGTTATTTTTCCTACTGACAAGATGATCATGTCCGCCATGGAGGAGCTGACACCCTTTGGGACGATGGGCATCATCGCTCCATACCGTTTCCGAACAACAAACTTTGAGAATACGCTGATTTCGACTACGATCGCTATTGTTATATCCATTGTTCTCTCAATTCATATGAGATGTGTTTTGCGTATGGAATCCTCAAAGAACATCTCTCCCATGATACTCCATAGATATCGCATGAAACCCGAATAGTCGAATTATATTGGAGCTTCGTGTTCTCCCCAAGAAATTGTCACTTATACTTCCTTGTTTAAAGAATTTTGTGATATCTTGCATGGAGTTATGAAGATATGTTGGGTATTGACTCACTATCGCCATTCATGAGATTAAGACATACTCCAATGCTAAACTCAACCGCAAATACTTCCTTCCCTGGCCCATCCACGAAAGCGGCAGCCTATTAAACTCGAAGTTGGAAAAATCCTTAAAGCCGGTTTTATTTATCCTGCGGCATTGATAAAGAGTGGGTTTCAACCCCGCATTCATTGATAAGAAAGGTGGTAGTATACGCTTGTGTTGATTATCTGAGTTATCAACAAAGCCGGTCCAAGACAATTTTCAACCCTTCGCTGACCGCATTGTCGATGACCGTACGTAGTGAAATCTTTTCCCGCTTGGATGGATTTTCCTCGCCATAATCAAATTCATATCACTTTGAGGATCAACATAAACAGATTTTGGCTCGTCCTTGGGGTACTTTCTACCCATGTGAAAAATCCCTTTAGGTCCTAAGAACGTGCACAACCTAACGCAGTTATGTTCTTATATATTCTTACCTATATCGCTATTAATGGCTCTAGTCCTATTTTGACGACGATGCTCACTCTTTACGCCGAAATGATCAAATTCTAATCATCTCCTGTAGCAATTTTCATTCGCTAACATTCTATCGCGACTGGCTGAATCCTCATAATGTGTCTTTTGCATAGAATCAGGCTGTCTCCTCAGTTTCATTGTTTCAGCGCCATGGGATCCGGTAGGATCTATCAAGGTCGAGGGCTTTATTCTTAATCTTCCTCCTCCTTTTACATTGTGCCAGTTGCAAAGTTTGTAGTGGAAAGCAAACTTTCTTCATTGCTTCATCCCTAATTATTTAGATTACTCGGTTTTGCCATCGTGCCTTCTTAAGAAAGGTTTAGAGTTTGTCTGTGATAAGGTTGCTAACAACACTTTTGAAGCCTTGAAATTGTCCTCGCTAAAATCTCTTCTTATTTCATCTCGATTATAGTAGAGATTACTTATTATATATTTCCACGTCCGAAGAGACAATTGGTATGGTACTAGTTCAAGAGGATGATAACCATGATGAACATGTTATTCATTACTTGAGTAGCTTATCATCCACTTTAGAAATCAAGTAATTAAACATGTTGAGTAGTTGGCCTCAATGTCCAAGCTCAACGCTTTTCACAATATATTCTCTCCAGAAGACTACAAAGATTCTGAATCAGGAACTTCATGCAAGATATATTGACACGCCAATTCAAGTCAAAGGGCACCAAGTGGATTGTTATTCTCCTGTGAGTCTCACTGGAATCTCGACCGTACACATCTAAGAAATCAGTTTCTACTGAAGACTTTGTGGATTTTCCCCACACTCACTAATGATCTGTCATTCATTGTTCTTTTTCTTATCAAGACCACAGATATTTGGTATGTAGATATTATCGTTTATATCCAAACTCAAACTTTCCAACCTTCTTTGTCTAGTACTGAATGACGTCGCATACATTATCAAGCTTGTAAATACATTATCCTTGGGGATATTGTTTATCGTTGGGGGGTTGACTCTGTTTTTTGGCATTGTTTGACTTTTGAAGAAGATGAGAAAGCATTGAATGACTGCCATTCAGGACATGTGGTGGTCATATGTCTAGATATGCTACTACCCAAAAATCTTATGCTGCGAAAGTTACTTTTGGCCTTCCTCATTCACCTAATTGCATTATCATATTCTGTATGTCATGCCCGCTGCACTATAATCGTAGGATTCGGTCGTGATCCTTTTCCCCTCATCCCGTGGTCTCTGCAGAGGTCCTTTCAATGGGGCTTCGATTTGACATGTCACCCTCACTCACGGGCATGAAGTTATATTATCGTGAATTGCTGATTATTTCACTAAGTGGGCCGAAGGATTTATTACTTGATAATAATCGGGAAGACGCAAATATTATTTCTTTTAACCATTACATCAGCTCTCATTTTGTGTTCCCAGCTATCATTACCATCATAGAAATATTTTAGGAATTATATGATGTCCAAACTTACGTATAGTTACCTTAGACACGATAGCTCAACAATCTCTATTATCCATAGCTACCGGGCCGTGCCTAGTTTATCAATAAGGTTCTCATCACTATGATCACTATGATTCGAAGGATGATAGGAATACATAAAACCACCTGGCACACAATGCTATTTTCATTATTGTGTACATATCTATTATCCGCTAAGTCCGCTTACCGGATTTACACCTTTCGATTAGTTTATGGCATGGAAGCCATTATGCCAATAATAGAATGTGAGATACCCTCTTTGAAGCTAGTTGTAGAACTCTTTCCCAATACCGAAGAGGAACGTCCGGTTGTATTTGATGCGCTAGATTTAAACTCAGTCGTGACACTAATTTTGTAATAGAAGCCCAAGAAACGGTTAAGGCACAGATGAAAAGTATAACAAACCTTGTGTCTTCTCTCAAGGAGATCTTGTTCTCCTATATGAACAAGATAAAGATGTCCTAGGTACCGAAATTTGAACCTAATTTCATGCGGGCCTTGGCATTGTTAGCAAGAGTGCTGGAAAAGGAGGCATGAACTAGTTTGATTATGATATGTACCTTTGGAGGAACCCGTGTAGAAATGGGATTTACTAAAGAAGTACTATGCATAAGTCATTTGTGCATAAGTATTTGTATATTTTATGTATCATAATCATGGAGTGTAAGGCTCTTTAGTTTTGTTTCTAATGCTATTTCATTCTCTACCTACGCGGTCAGTTGTGTTTGATTGCCAGATGCTACCGGAGTTTTCGGCTATCTTACATCGTCACGGGACGGGTGTTAGTCAGTACTTAACTTAGCTTCCAACAGATGGGAAATCTATGCCTGACAAACGAACTGGTTATCTCACGAGGTATATGTCTTAAGCAACCAACAACATCAGCAGAGTATAGTGTCGTGGTTGATTTATTGGTTGATGCTATCTCTCCTCGAATTTTCATTTTATTGTCCTAATTTGACTCCGTTAATTTCTGGTAGTACTAACCTCAAGAATGTATATCTCATTCAAGTCCTACTTTATTATGTATACTTATGATTCGCTTCTCTTTGAAACTTGATATTTGATTACATAGAATATCAATACATCTTTGTGATGTCTTGTTACATTGAAAGATGCTTTAGCTAATTATGTATTGGATGGATTTAAGTCACTTATAAATCAAACACATTAAATTGTACACACAAATGTAAAGTAAGCCGTAGAAACCATGTATATATATATAACGATCAAAGTTTGTTTTGGCAAATGTGTCCGAAGACCAAAATATCAAAATTAGCTCCCTGCTGCCACAGCGCGACATCACTAATGATGTTCATGATAGCACGCTAAGTTCCTACAAACTCTATGGAGAAAGTGACCCATAGAGGCAGAGACTCCTAATAAGCAGACGTTGATCGCGTCATGGAATCTCCTCCAAAGTCATATCTGAAACGTCTGCCATCGTAATCTCTTAAGTTTTGCTCCATCACAAATAGTCCTCATCATATCAGGTGGAACTGCCATCACCGGGCTTCCTCGACGCTTAGATGAGAACTACCACAGGTCCAGATGCCCCAATGTCTATGTGTTATCAACAAAAATTTGGTGATTAGTCTTGGATAAAACCATAAAACAAAAACATTTAAATATGCTAAAAACATAAAAACCTTTAAAAATTAAATTGGTGTATTTTCTTACTGAGGTTTCCCACTGCGCATCCTCAGCAAAGGTGTTCGTGGATCACTCATGGAAATCTAAGCCAAAGATATACATAATCTTCTATCATCGAACCTCGGCCTTGAAGCCAAGAAGAGATCGCCATACCGACGATTATCTCCGCTACATGTCTATAGCCAGGCGAGTTGGCACCGTCGTAACATCCGTGGATCCCTGGACCCGGAAAGTGCCACTCATTTTTGCTTCAAACATTGTGAACCCTCTCTACATAAGAAAGACACCAAAGAATGATCCATAACCAAACTCTGCTTTAGTTCCCCACTGCATTTGGTCGTGGGCTATTTTTGAGAGATCACAAGAAATCAAGGCCAAGCCGCTTTGAAGACCTCCAAGAGATGACTCGAGGGAATACTTAAAATAGCTCTATAGAGCCATATGTGGGCAACACTTCCTGCCATCCGAACAATAGTGAAGAGAATGGTACAGAAAGTTATATCAGTCACTCTCAAATGGCTACTTTCCTTTTGTCGCTCAAACTCGTGCACGCAATACCTCGCAATACTCAATTTCATTTTCAAAACCAATTTCTCTCGCTACCAACAACCGATATGACCTCTACCTCTGATAGCCCAAATAAGAAATAGATGTCCTCACGTCGGAGAATAATGTGATTCCGACATTAAATACTTGTTGATCTGGATCCCACATCCCGACTAAGTGTTCTAGCAATCTAACTTGGGCTCATGCCCAGATGCAGAAATACTCAAGAGGACCACAACTTTAGAGAAGCAATAGTTGGATAGTGATTTTCAAGGCTTGTATTATCTTCCTGTTCCTTATCTCCATTCGAAAGCACCATGATGATATATAACCGCATGGGGAATATATAAGATGGTTAAACCTCTTCATGGAATAAACTCTTTTTGGCTAAACATTTCATAAACTCTTTTTAAATCCCTTTATGTTGTTCAGTAGTGTGACCGTATGGCACATAACTTCTCGATTGTCCTTAGGGCCAGTCTCACTGAGGAGCATCAGCAGCCCCCAGATGGCAGCCTGCGAGAATCCTTTTTCATGCATAGGGTTTCAAAAAATTAACTCAAAACTTGAAATTTAACCAATGAAATCATGAATTTGAAACCACAGAAAATATAAAGCATGGAAGCTACTCAAACACCGCAGACGGCTCTAAGAATGACATTCCTAAGCTCCCAAACGAATGCATGAAGGTAGAAGGTAGTGGAAGTTTTGTAATCTCTCAAATGGTAAAAGGGTAAATTGATATGGTAAAATGTGTTATGGATTTATTTTTATTTACTTTTTACCATGTTAAAAGTAGTTTTTCTATGTTTATTCATTATTTTACCCTACTTACTAATATGGAAGTGAGTAAAAATGACTTGCAAAAAATTCAATGCAGACATGATTATGGATAAAAAAACTTTTTTTGTGGTGTGTTTTTGTTTGTTTCTATGGTTTTGATATAAAACCGCTTTTATCCGTTTTGCGCTTGTCAAAAGAGTAAGAACGCGGATCGAAATGCTATTTCAGACATCTCTTTTCTAGGCTCATTGGTTATAGAAAAAGAACCCCGAGTTAACTTTAAGTTCTTTCAGACTCTCTAAACATGAAAAGTATTTGTCGTGAGTGATCTTGGTTATTTCATGCCTTTAAAGTATTTTGAAGTAAGGCGCCTCTCAGCGAGGTTTAACCCTTTTCTGGCCCTCATCGATTATTAAAATGAAATAGGAATTGAGAGAGTTCTCTTTGGAGTGTTTTTCAAACTCTATAAACTAGAAAAGCCTTCGTGAGTTTACTATTATTATCTCCGACTCAGTTAAACAAACATTGGATGTATCTGCGGATGTGGGACCTAAACCACCTTCCTAGGTTCATAATACTACTCTAGGGACTGGCCTCGAAGGATGAGCTATATCAACAAGCATATGTGATCCTCCTGCTTTATGAAAATAAAGAGGTACTGCCGTGAAAATGGGGAAAAATTTTGGGAAAAGGGATATGTTTCACTTTTGTATTAATTTGCAGTAAGTGTCACTCTTGGAATGCTTTTAATAATTCTATTCATCATTTTAAGCTATTTTGGGAAATCCATTTGTCTCATTCAATTTAATAACAAGGTATTTCCATGTGTCATCTTTGAGTCAATGGCCAAATCATTGGTCGTGGTCATTCATATGTTCAAGAGCTGTCCAGATGAAACCTCTATTTTGAGTCGCCATCCGCAGCTGCTATCCTCCTTTCATCTGGTGGTCGCTTTGTGTCCAAAGTCCAAATTCACACGCATCTTCGCTTCATTTTCAAAATCGCTATCATTTCATGTCATTGATGGGGAGATACATCAAGGCCCTCCTCAGTGATTTGAAATCTTGTCTGGCCGGATTTCAAAGATATTATCTGGAACCAAGGCTTAGAAATCATTCAATACCTTTGAGCTTGCATGTTCATTGGGCAAGTTCTAGCCGACAGTTAAGTTCTACATCATTGGACTCCATGATCTAGAGATTTCAATGCCCCACACTGGTCTACAGCTTGATGGATTGTAATCAGATTACCTTTGATTCATTGACATCACTTGGTGATTTTCTGACTTGTTATTAACGGGTTATACTCTAATGACCAATCAAGTGGAGCCTTTTACCATGTTCGACCGGCATGTAATCGGCATGGTTAGATTCAGATCAGTGAAATGGATTGTAACACCTTGATATTGCTCCTTAAGTAATCCAAAGTTGCTATGGAGTATGTGTGGATTTGTGACACATAGATCCAATAAGGGCGTTTGTTATTGTGTCAGTCTTGACTAAAATTTGTCGCACATATCCACATTGTATTTAGGTGGTTGTGCTATATTATGACCGCATGGATCCACAAGCAGCATGATTGGTGGCCATGTCCTTTGTTTTTGATGTCATCATCAGGATCCGAGCGGGAATGCCTACTCCCTCGTGAATCTCGATATACATTATATTCTCATTTATTTGGATGTTTGCAGGTTTTCGATAGATGTGCTCTTGGTTCTGACACATGATACAGCCTTACAAAGTCTATTGACTGTCATTGATTCCACTCTCAAACTTTGGGGGCATTCTGCTATCCATAATTTTGGCTTGGCCAGAGGATGTCATGATGATGTATGATGATAGAAAATCAAGCTCTTCACTAAGAATACTTTCCCGAGAAAAGTTACATTTGTCTGCTTCAAAAATCATGCTTTTAAGGGATGTTCAAGCACGATGCATTTTCCTCGCTACAATGCCCGATTCTCTGTGCTTCTTTAAGCCGGGTGTGAACCTCTCATTAATCAGAACTATAGCTGTGGTGCAAACCTATTCCAGTGAAGGAAAAGATGAGATTCAATCATCTAGAAGGGAATCTTCTAGAAACATGAGTTGGATTCGAATGGTTATTCAAGTACTGGCATTCAAGATATCTTGGGATCATTTCCTATCCAAGTAACTAATCTATCTTCTCCTATATATTGAGGAGATTGCTTATGGAAAGGGTTAAGCAAACAAGCAGCAGGCTAGCTAAAGATTGATTAGAGAATTAGTGCAAGACTGTATGGAGGGCTGATGCTACAGCAGCAAGAGACTACAGCAAGGTCATTAAAAGTGGTTGATTTTCTTCATGCATGAGAAAGTGTGTGTGTCAGATCTAGGAGCCATCGAAAGGAGACCTACGACATCAAGGCTCGGGTTGTAAGTTTCACTTTCAATTAATTCGATACAACAATATGTCCCTTTCCCATAAAGATGATGTCACTTTATTACGTAACTCCTTGATCATATGTATAGACTAGTTATTGAATATATTATTCTGCCATTACTTCGATTGGTTCATTTTGTTGTAATCCAGACGGGACGAGAGCATTGGAGCAAAGCTTGGAACAACAAAGATCTAAGGAAAGTGTTCATAAGGTATGTCCGTGATCCTCACCTCTCAGTTAATTCAATAGTCTAGATCTAGGGAAAGTGTATTATTTTGTCCTGTTTTGTTCTAGATCCAGGTGGATCTAGGGAGATCAGTTTGTGTCCGCACTCACGGATTTATCCTGAAACACCTATCTTACTACATGCCATTGGTACAACCTTGTGAAATTTTAAAGTCCCTAAAGAACTAGCATGTGGACATATGGGTCCTTACCAATCCTTTAAACTCCCTAATGTGATTTAATCTAAGAAATCTTCAAAAACTTTCCTAGATTGCAAGCACGTGAGCATGTATGGGCCCATTACAATAATATTTAAACTCCCCCAGTGATGTAAACTAAGAAAATAGCTTCAAAAACTATCCTATATTTGAAACATGTTGGCATGTATGGGCCCTTAAAAATTTAATATGTTTAAAAAGAAACTAAGAGGGGGCCCTAGGGGGGCTTTGTCCTCTCCTAAATATTTTGTTTTTAAAGGAGATGAAATCTTCCCTCAATCATTTTTCTGATTCTCAAGATCACTCTATGGTTTAAGAGAAGAGCATACTCAATGATTGAAGTTTGATTTCTGGTCCTAATGCAAGTGTTTATATATGTGATCCAAAATCGGATTTAGAAGCCTGACAGGGCTTGAAAAATGCTCAAAAATGAAAGAGCTCAAAATCCAACGAAACCAACACCACTGCGTCTGTCTTATCTTCCTGATTTCGGTGGTATATTTACTTTGTCAAACGGAGTCCGTATGGATAATATATCACATTCTGTCCGAAAAGTCAAACAGGCAAAAATTTGCTGACTGTACAGTCCGTACAGTCCGTATGGACACTGACGTGGCATGTCCGTACGCTGACGTGGAAGGTCCATATAGCAACATGTGGCAGGTCCGTACAGACAACACATGGCAGGTCCATACAAGGGACACATGGCGGCTCCAGGGAGTGACACGTGGCAGGAAGATTTGGACTTTTTGGTGTACGGTTGGACCAATCCTGAAGTGACACGTGTCACCACTGGAAGGGTGACACATGGCACAGATGACGTCAGCATATGACCTGGCTTGAATGACGTGGCAGGTGACAGAGCATACGAAAACGATGTGTGGTAGATGACGTGGGAGAATCAACGATGGACACACGGCATATTCTGGTTGGTTGTCATGGTCGAATCGTTTGCTAACACGTGGCGTTTATTTGGCATGTGATTGGGTGCCACGTGGCCCAATCATAGGCTGCCACGTGGCACCCCAGTATTGGCTAATTGTTTTTTTATCAAAAATATTATGGATTCTGGGCGATTCGAACCACGGACCTCCCCACCGGCTACGACTTATCAAAGTTCGCCCAACCACTATACCGTGCATTAGTTCTTATATGGTATATGTGTTGTATTATTTTTAAATTGGTTTGAAATGTTATATGGGGTACTTCCGGGCTGGGGCTTAGCCCTAGCCCTAGTCGCATGCCTTTATATATGACCATAGCCTATGTTAAATGGCGCGCGCATATGTTCAGCCCTTGGTCACACTATTTACATGTATCCATACCTACCAACGACGCGCGCAGGGTTATGTTAAGCCCGCGGTCTTGTGGTTATGCCATGTGACCACGACAAAGGGCACGCATGGATGCAAAGGGGGCTAGCACCCAATATAGTTATAAAGTGGGTATTATAACTAAAATTTGGTTTTTTAGTTATTAATTAAGCCATTTTTAATGTAATTAACCCATTTTTGGGGGTTATTGGGCATTTTTGGAGCCTAAATTCGTGGAGGAAGTTGGAGATGGATAACTAACTTCCCAAATATATAACCAAGGCCTATTTGAGGTCATGGGGATAGATTTGAGGGCATTCAGAGCAGAATAATGCTGAGGAGAAGCCAAGCCAAAGCCAGTTTGAGGCAGAGAAGTTGTTGAGGAGGAGGCGTTGTCGGACCATTTCTGGGAGCTCCGAACGTCCGTTTTGCGTGCCGTTTTCTTTGTATGGTTCTAGAGATTTGGATGAACATGACCAGATCAGTCTTGTAGCCATTTGGCATTGCAGTGATGTATTTTTGAGCTTTCAAACAGAAATAAATAAGCCTCCCTCATAGAGAAAAGGCCCGGAGACATAGGCAAAGTTGTGTCGAACTCCGTTATCAATCTGTGTATTATGGTTTGCTATCTTTTATTGCATTTCAGATCTGCACATATGTATATGGATGTTATAATTCCTCTTCCTTCCTCATTCTTTCACTAAGTTTTTCAAATGGTTAATTAATGCATGCAAAATTAAAACTCAACCATAGTCATTAAAAGATCTGGCAGATCAATATGTGATAGAAAATGATATTTAACTTCGATTTTAAAATCAAAACAAGCCATCCATGTGGAAAAATGAAAGCAAAAGAGGAGAAATACGGTTCATTTTAATGCCCTAAGTGCCTATGTTTTGACTAACCCTTCATATGGAGAGGGAATCTAAGTGTGGTGCATTTACAAATTGCATAGAATCAATATTTAGAAGGCTAGGGGCCTTCCAAA
This sequence comes from Picea sitchensis, assembly GCA_010110895.2. NCBI lineage: Eukaryota > Viridiplantae > Streptophyta > Pinopsida > Pinales > Pinaceae > Picea > Picea sitchensis. The sequence goes on along the minus strand of SNQJ01S0080089.1, from coordinate 39,444 downwards.
CATCACAAAAAACTCTTACAATGTTGGTTTTCAGGACAGATGTGAGGGCCCTAGTTTAGACAAAGGCGCATGTGGTGCCAATGCGCAAAGAAACAAGGACCTATTGGCGCACCATGCACAGAATGCGATGGAAAACACAATTTTTTTGGCACACGTGTTCGGAAGACGCGCCTGTGGGTTGGAACACCCACAGACGTTCTGATACGCATCCGGGAAGAAAAATTTAAATAAAATTCTCCTCTTCTAGCTCTGAATTCATCTCTTTCCAGGTAGGACTAGGTCAGTTATGATCCCTGCAAGGTAAATAGATCAAAAAGAAGTGCTCAAACAACCCAAATAGGGAGGAAATTGATACCTTATCCCCAGTGTGGTCGCTAATCTGTTGTAACATTTTTTCCACTTGAATGAGAAAAAGAGGGACACTTGCAAGTCCAGTTGGGTCAGCTAAATAGGACAGAAGTTAGTGTAGGAGTCGAATGACTCAATCACATGAAATAAATAAACAACTAAAGAAACAAAACTACAATGCATAAGGAAATTAGAACCAAAATTAATCAAACAATTGACCATTATTCATGCCACCAATGGAGAGATTATATTAGTGGGAAAACACCAAGGAAAAAGGGGGACTTATGGATCCCCTCTTCCTCCAAGGGAAGGCTCTTGATTCCCCTATGTGAGAGATCTTCTTACAAATGGAAAACTAGAAAGGAAATGGTGAAGAAATCCAAGCTTATTCCCTCAAGAGGTGAGGTGAATAGCTTAATGAAATGATGCTAGTATGCTCCAAGAAGGAAAGAGGTTCCTTGTAGGAGAATAGAGGCAACATAACAATACAATGAGATTCTTGAATTCATAGTGCACCCATGGCCTCTTTTTATAGAAAATATTTGAGGCATTAGCCAACCAGTATTTAGTGTGAACAAGGGGCCCTTTAGGGCACCCTTAGGTCTTTGACCAGCCCCCCACTCGAATTCAGTTCAGATTTGAGGGTCAAATCGACTTGGAATATGAACTAGAAGTTGGTGAGGGGTCGACAAGAACCATAAATGTGTCGTTCTCAGGAGTGTGCGAATTTTATCGTACACAGTCGCGCCTCGGGCTCATGTGCACTTTTATGACGTTTATGACCCTCCCATGTGCGTGCACTTCCTGTAGTTCTTCTGTGCATGTTAATTTTTTAACCATTTGTATAGTTTGTTCCCTTTGGACATGCATTGTTGAAGTTGTGGGCGAACTAATAGGTGTTTGGAGATGATGGATTCCTGTAACCATTTGTGGATGAAATTTCAGTGATAACACCCTTGTTGCGTTAACACACATCACATTCATCCATAAAATTATGAACGTCCTATTTCATATCATCCCAGAAAAAGGAACGTTTGACCCTGTCATAGGTTTTGATAAACCTAGAGTGCCCAGCTGTGGGTGTAGCATGAAGCTCAGAAAGTACCCTGGATTTAAGTTTTGACTGTTTACTTAAATGCGAACGACTTTTTTATCAAAGCTCATCATGGAGCCAAAAGACCCTGGCGAATTGGATTGCAATTGTTGTATCAGAAGTGAACTTTTGGGATCGTGTAGCCATTCCTGGCAAACAGATTGGAGCTAATCTGGTACAATGAAGGAGAGAGAAAAAAATGGATCCTTCATCTTCATATTTTTGGGAAAGTGCATCTGTAACCACATTGTCTTTTCATTTCTTGTAAATGATCTCAAAATCATATCCAAAGAGATTAGTCGCCCATTTTTGTTGCTCTGGGGAGGAAATACGTTGTTCCAGAAAATACTTGAGGCTTGGATGATATGTCTTAATTTGGAAGTGTTTCCCCAATAGATAAGGGCACCAAAGATCAATGGCATGCATAATAGCCAACATTTCCTTTTCATAGATTGATTTTCCCAAATTTCATTCAGAAAATTGTTTGTTAGTAAAGGCCAAAGGCCAACCCTCTTGCATAAGGACAGCCCTAATTCCTTTCCCTGAAGCATCACATTCCAGAACAAAGGTATTTGTGAAATCAGGAATGGATGGGACTGGAGTGGTACACATGGCCATCCTTAAGATTTGAAAAGCATGAGCAGCTGCTACAGTCTAGGTGAAATAATTATTTTTAAGGAGTGCAGTGAGAGGGGCCGCAATCTTTCCATAATTCTTAACAAAAATGTGATAAGAACATGTTAAGCCCAGAAATCCATGCAATCTTTTGAGATTCTTTGGGTGAGGCTAGTCTTGCATAGCTTCAATTTTTTTAGGATCCACCCTGACATTGTCCTTGCCAACAAGATGACGCAAGTACTCGACTTCTGAGGCGCCAAAAGCACATTTAGATTGTTTCAAAAAAATTTGGTGCTGAGAGAGTAGATGGAGAACTCAATCCACATGAGCAAGATGGTTTGTCTAGGTTTTGATATATATGAGGATATCATCAAAGAAAAATAAGACAAAATGACGTAGAAAAGGACGAAAGACATGATTCATGAGGATTTGGAAAGTGTAGAGAGCATTACACAAGCCAAAGGGCATGACCAAAAACTCATAGTGGCCCTCATGAGATATAAAGGCAGTCTTAGGAATGTCTGCCTCTTTCATATGGATCTGGTGGTAGCCAAAATGAAGATAAAGTTTAGTAAAGAAATGGGCGCCACTCAATTCATCCAAGAGGTCATCAATGCCAGGAATGGTAAATTTGTCTTTAATGGTGAGTTTGTTGAGGGTGTGGAAGTCAGGACACATGTGCCAAGAAGATTCTTTCTTCATGACCATGACCACATGAGAAGAGTAGGGGCTCATACTAGGGTTGATAACACCTACATTAAGCAGTTCTTGAACCATTTTCTCAATTTAAGTTTTTGGGGAAAATGGGTGACAATAGGGATGGATATTGGGAGGAAGGCTTCCTAGGACAAGGGGAATGGAATGATCATGAACACCATGGGAAGGAGGGAGTCCCTGGGGAGTGGAAAAAAACATTTTATGTTTAGAGAGGATGGATTGGAGGTCCTGCAACACAGAGGGTGTCTCAGTTTCTTGTATGGCATGGAGTTGGGAAATAACGCCCGAATGACCTTTTTTGAGCAACTTTTCCATACGATGGGAAATAATGATATCAAGGGAACCGACAGTGATTCCTTGGAACTTATATTGTTGGCCCTCCTAGTCAAATTGCATGGTTGATTCCTTAAAATCCATGAGAATGGGACCCAAAGTCCTTAGCCAGTATGCACCCAACACAATGTCACAACTGCCCATGTCGATAGAAAACATATGAGAATTCAGGTGGTAGTCACCAATTTCGAGATGCACATTTTCACAATGCCCTCCACATTTCATGGGCCCGCCATTGGCAATAATGATTTAAAAATTATTGACTACATGGTTATAAAAATTAGTTTCTTGTGAAATGCGATGATGAATAAAATTATGGGTGCTTCCACTATCAAAAATAATGATTACCTTCCTATGCTTGATGTAGCCAATTAGTTTGAGGTTTTGGGGAGTAGAGAAGCTAGTGATAGCATTTAGGGAAATGACAGGTTCTACTTCGGGAGGGTCTGAGGGAGGGGTTATGTCAGTGGGTTCAGGTGACTCAGACATAAGGGGAGCTTCAACATCCTCTTCTGAAACATCCTCCGAGATGGCCATAAAAATATTTTGTTCCTTACACTTATGTCCCA